>JAXCGZ010006067.1:0-72505 GCA_037179515.1 Halocaridina rubra
CGTATGGCCATTGTTGGTACCCTGAAGTCATAGGGAACCTTTCTTACAACTGTAGTAGTGACAGAGGTTCAAATTTTCATCCCGAGGTCTGCTTCGAAGGTACGTGTGGATTGCCGTATGGAAGAGAATCGCTGTGACGTTGCAGGTCTCCTGCGTGGTGGTCTTAGTCAAGATCGGCCGAGGGCGGGACGAGGAAGCCAGGCTGGAAGGATTAGAAAGGTGCCGAATCCTTCCTTTTTGTCTTGCCTATCCGAGTAAAGGAGATATGGTGACAAACCTGGGCCTGCAGCAAGGACGGCGGGGGAGTGAAAAAATGAAATCCCCGAGAGAAACCGTGGAATCGCGCCTAGCAAGAATTCATGAGCAAGGGAAGGAAAGAAATAAAAGTTTTAAACTACTTTAAAAAAAAAAAAACATGTAAACGAATTGATGAATCCCAGAAACAAGGTAATCCCCATACATGTCATAACTGTAGTGAAAAGAGAGGAAAAGAAACACAGAAATATTTTAAAATATTTTAATAATACCTTTAGAAGCCACGTAAACGCGTTGATGGGATTCAAACAGAAAGAAAAATAATCCCTATACATGTCCAAACTTTAGTGAAGAGAGAAAGAAGGGTATTTAAAAATCCCTTATTAGTTAATTAAAATTACCCCCGTATTAGAACTGAAAAAATGGGAAAGAAAATGTCCCCACCGTCTTTGTCTACTGTGCTAAAAGACAAAATATTTTTTTTTTATTTTTATTTTTTTTTGTTTTACTAGCTTTAAGATAATTTTAAGCGAAAACTCAGAGTCTCCCTTAGATATAGTCTTGAATAAGTGCCATTGATAAATTGTATGATTTGCACTAAGAGTAATAAGTTGCTTTTCTGCTTGAATAATATCAGTGTTTTGCTTAGATATTATCACAGTTTTGCTTTAGTATTATTCTTGTTTGAATTATGATTTAATCTTTAGGTTCATTAAGTTTTTATATTAATTGGTCTCTGAATAGTAATTGCATATTGAAATAGTAAATGTTTTGACTTTACACACAGTAAAACATGTTCTGTTTCAGGAGTAGTTTTTAAGGCCAAATTTTAAAATGAATTAATGCCCATAGTAACAATAGGAGTAGAAATTATAAGATAAGGTTTCTTATAGAAATTACTATTGATGTTATGGTCTATTGCATTTTACATGTTTATACATGCTAATACTCTACTTAATTTGTTTGCTAACGTTTTACATGATTTATATTTTTCCTGTAACTAACCAAATTTTGTCTTTTGAAGAAAAAAGAGAAGTAGATAAAGTAATGTTATGATCTAAACTGACTTTTGATCTTAATTTATTTTTGTTATTAGTTACACACTGAAATCATAGTGATTAAGGTTACTTTTGTTAAATATAAGAATATGTTTGTGTTAAAGATTTCCCACAAGGAAATAGACTCTGCATGCTCTAGTTGTCTGTAGAAGTACTATATATATGTTATGTTTGTGTAATTTGCTTAGAGTTCATAGAAATAGGATTTCTTCGATAATAGCTTAAATAACTCGGCCCCGTTTTTATTGTAAACAAATGTTAGTTTAGGATGATGAAACTGAAATAAGAGATATTTCAGTGTAGTGGGGAGGGATGTCGTAGGACTTTTGGCTAGGTGTCAAAGGAAACATTGAACACTCTCTCCAGTGTGTAATAGGATGAGGCCTGTGGTTAAAAAGGGTCACAAAGATAGATAGCTGGTCCCATGGGATTCGGCATCTGGCGTTCAAATATCTCAAGAGGGTGTGAGATATAAACCAGTCCTTTATTCCCCATACCACACAGAAACACTTGTCCTAAATGTGAAGTACATGCCCGGGGGAGATACCCAATGGCAATAGGCGATTACCACCCACTCCTTTGCAATAGGCTCGTTGGAATAGCCCCTCCCCAAAATAGGCGGGACTCCACTTCGAACCTGGAGTTGATTTGCAGGACTGGATGTCAAGCCACGCCTTGCCCTTGGGGTATTTCAAGAACCACCCAGGGCAGGCACAGTGAGTTGAGTTAGAGACCGGGCCTTGCCAGCAGCAGAGTTAACACAGTACAGCTGAGTTAGCCTCCCCCTTTTGGGGGTGGGACTCAGGAATTAGTCGTGACAGGAACTGTAGTAATAGGAGCTCTGAGTACATAGATGTTAAAATAAGAATAAACGAATATAAAGAAGATGTCTTTCACCAACCACACTACCATAATTATAATTATAACGTAGGAAGTAAAATCCCTACGTCAGTCTAATTCCCTCAGCCTCTCATCATAACTGAGATTGCGTATTTCTGGCACCAGTTTCGTGGCATGTCTTTGAACTTTTTCAAGCTTAGCTATGTGCTTTTTCAAGTGCGGATTCCAAAAGGGGGCTGCATATTCGAGTTTTGGCCTCACATAGGTTACATAAATATTTCTGAACATTTCCTTGTCCATGTGCCTGAAGGCTACCCTTACATTTGACAAGAATGCATATGCTGCCCTTACTATGCCATTTATATGTATTTCTGGAGACAAATCTGCCAGTATGTTTACTCCTAGATCTCTCTCATTTTCTGTCTCTTGAAGTTGTACTCCAGCCACCGAGTAGTCAAGCTTGGGCCTTCTTGCACTTGTACCCATTCTCATTACCTTACATTTTGAAGTATTGAATTTCATTAGCCACTTTTCTGACTACTCATGCATATTATTTAGATCCTCCTGAAGTTCTCTACCATTGTTCTCGTTTTTTACTTTCTTCACAATCTTTGCATTATCTGCAAACATATTCATGAATGAATTTACAGACTCTGGTAGGTCATTTACATATACAAGGAACAAAAGTGGCATTAAAACTGAACCCTGTGGAACTCCACTACTAACTCTTCTCCATTCCGACACTGAGTGTCTTACTCTAACCCTCTGTTCCCTTCCTTCTAAGTAAGTTTTTATCCATTCCAAAACATTTCCACCTATTTTAGCCATTGATTGCAGCTTCTTAATAAGTCTCCCATGTGGAACAGTGTCAAACGCTTTCTGGAAATCTAGGAATATGCAATCTGCCCAGCCCTCTCTTTCCTGTAAGATTTGGCTTACCTCATCATAAAATTCTAATAAGTTTGTTACTGTTGATCTACCTTCTCTGAAGCCATGTTGCCTCACTGACAAAAAGTTGACGGATTCCAAGTGAAGAGAGATATGTTTCCTTAGTAGTTTCTCCATAACTTTGCAGTCTATGCTGGTCAAGGAAACTGGTCTATTGTTCAGAGCCGTATCCCTCCCTCCCTTTTTGAAGATAGGTATCACATTTGCTTGTTTCCAGCATCTTGGAATCTCCCCTGACTCCAGTGACTTTTTAAATATGATACTTAGTGCCACTGATATTGAGTTTGTGCATTTTTTAAGCACATGAGGGGATATGTCATCAGGACCTGTAGCTTTATGAACATCTAAATCCATCAGCGCTTTGCATACCTCTGTGGCAGTAAGGTTGATGTTCTCTAATACCGGCCCTTGAGCTTCTATCACTGCAATCTGAGGGGGTGGGGTATTTTCTACTGTAAATACTGACTGAAACTCCTTGTTCAATTCTTTGCAGATCTCTTCATCCGTCTCAGTGATGCTTCCATCCTCTCTCTTTAGCCTTTAAACCTGTTCTTTTACCTTCAGTTTTCCCCTGATAAAGCTGTGGAAAAGCTTGGGATTTTCTTTAGCCTTCCTGGTGATGTCCCTCTCATAGTCTCTCTCTGCCTCTCTCCTTTTACTTAGGTAGTCATTTCTTGCTCTTTTGTAGGTTTGCCAGGCATTTATGTTTTTTCTCCTCCTATACCTTTTCCAGCATTTGTCTCTCCACTCCTTAGCTCTTTTACACCCATTATCGAACCATTTCTCTCTGGCATGAATTACACCTACTTTGGTGACAGGTATGCAGCAATCTACTATCTTCCCATATTTCTCACAAAAGATGTCATACATTTCTTGTACAGATTTGTTGTAAAATAAGGTTCTCCAGTCAATAACTGCAAAAAGCTCATTCATTTTGATGTAATCTCCTTTCGGATAGTTCCTCCTCATGTCCTCAGTGCCTCTACTCTCAGGAAGAATATCTTCAATGATATACTCCATCAACAACACACAGTGGTCACTCTTTCCAATTGGTGGTTCATACTCAATTTTTTCAATATCCAACACATTATCTGTGAACACCAGATCAAGTAGTGATGGCTCATCCCCACCCCTGGCCCTTGTTGGTTCCATTACATGTTGGTGTAGGAAATTCCCTTGTACGCAATCTAGGAATCTTGCCCCGAATGAGTCCTCACCACTGTGTGGGTCAAGATTTATCCAATCTATCTCTTTATGATTAAAGTCTCCCATAATCAAAATCCTAATTTTTTTTTCCCGTGCCATGTTAACAACTGAGTTTATGACTTCAATAGTACCTATATGACTTTCCTCATAAACTTCAAGCCTATTTTGGTTCCTTGGTGGGTTGTATACAACAGTTATTATAATGCTCTCTGACCCAGTATTTATGCGAGCAACAAGAAATTCCTTGAACTCACTTTCTATAGCCAAGTTTATTTCTTCAACTTGAATCCTTTCACTTATGAGCAGTGCTATCCCTCCACCAGTCCTCTCAGATCTTTCATCCCTTAGTATTCTGAAGCCCTTAGGAAAAACTGTGACACTGTTTATGTCCTCACTCAACTTAGTCTCTGTAATTGCTACTATATCTGCCTTACTGTTGTGAATCCTATGTTTTAATTCTACTGCCTTACCAGCTAATCCATCAGCATTTGTGTATAACAATCTTAATGAGGCCCCATCCCCTGATCTTCTGTCATTATCTTCTTTATCTCACCTTTGTCTGGAAGAACTCTGTAATGAAAATTTTTCTTCTCTTCTTCATTTCTTTCATCATTTAACCTTCTTCCCTCTTGCAACAAGTTTTTTATCTTTCCCATCTCTTCCTGTGTTCTGTATCGTCAAATGAACACTTCTTTGAATTCTTGAAGGTCTTTTAGACTTTTTTTTCTCAACAATATTTCCCTACATGTTTCCCCTCTCTCAAAGGTTACTTTTGTTGGTCTCGGCTTTCCTTCCCTCAAATATTTACCTATTTGGTGTATGTTTACAATATCCTCAGGACCACATACTACTCCAAGCTTTCTTATCAGGTCTACAACCCTACCTTTGTGTGATTACCTAATTGTGATTACTAATTGTGTTTACTGGAAAGAGCCCAAAGCTCGTATCTTCCCGTCTCCTCATCGGTTCCATTTTATGCTTAGTAATACTTATCATACCTGTCCTTAAAACTATGGATTGAGATAGCATTAACTACCTCCTCGCTGTGTGTGTGTGTGTGTGTGTGTGTGTGTGTGTGTGTGATTACCTAATTGTGTTTACGGGAAAGAGCCCAAAGCTCGTAACTTCCCGTCTCCTGATCGGTTCCATTTTATACTTAGTGATACTTATCATACCTGTCCTTAAAACTATGGATTGAGATAGCATTAACTACCTCCTCACTTAGCGAATTCCAATTATCAACTACTCTTACACTGAAAAAGTATTTCCTTACATCCTGCGAAGAAGTTTTCTTACCAAGCTTCAAACTATGACCTCTAGTTCTAGAGCCAGCCATATCAAAATATCGATCCCTATCCACTCTATCATAACCATGAAGGAATTTAAAGTGTGATTACCTAATTGTGATTACCTAATTGTGTTTACGGGAAAGAGCCCAAAGCTCGTATCTTCCCGTCTCCTGATCGGTTCCATTTTTAGACTTAGTGATACTTATCATACCTGTCTTTAAAACTATGGATTGAGATAGCATTAACTACCTCCTCGCTTAGCGAATTCCAATTATCAACTACTCCTACACTGAAAAAGTATTTCCTTACATCCTGCAAACAAGTTTTCTTACGAAGCTTCAAAGTATGACCTCTAGTTCTATAGCCAGCCATATCGAAATATCGATCCCTATCCACTCTATCATAACCATGAAGGAATTTAAAGACTGTCACCATATCCCCCCTTACTCTTCTAGCTTCGAGTGATGGCAAGTCTAATTCCCTCAGCCTCTCATCATAACCGAGATTGCGTATTTCTGGCACCAGTTTCGTGGCATGTCTTTGAACTTTTTCAAGTTTAGCTATGTGCTTTTTCAAGTGCGGATTCCAAAAGGGGGCTGCATATTCGAGTTTTGGCCTCACATAGGTTACATAAATATTTCTGAACATTTCCTTGTCCATGTGCCTGAAGGTTACCCCTACATTTGATAAGAATGCATATGCTGCCATTACTACGCCATTTATATGTATTTCTGGAGACAAATCTGCCAGTATGTTTACTCCTAGATCTCTCTCATTTTCTGTCTCTTGAAGTTGTACTCCAGCCACCGAGTAGTCAAGCTTGGGCCTTCTTGCACTTGTACCCATTCTCATTACCTTACATTTTGAGGTATTGAATTTCATTAGCCACTTTTCTGACCACTCATGCAGATTATTTAGATCCTCCTGAAGTTCTCTACCATTGTTCTCGTTTTTTACTTTCTTCACAATCTTTGCATCATCTGCAAACATATTCATGAATGAATTTACACACTCTGGTAGGTCATTTACATATACAAGGAACAAAAGTGGCCCTAAAACTGAACCCTGTGGAACTCCACTACTAACTCTTCTCCATTCAGACACTGAGTGTCTTACTCTAACCCTCTGTTCCCTTCCTTCTAAGTAAGTTTTTATCCATTCCAAGACATTTCCACCTATTCTAGCCATTGATTGCAGCTTCCTAATAAGTCTCCCATGTGGAACAGTGTCAAACGCTTTCTGGAAGTCTAGGAATATGCAATCTGCCCAGCCCTCTCTTTCCTGTAAGATTTGGCTTACCTCATCATAAAATTCTAATAAGTTTGTTACCGTTGATCTTCCTTCTCTGAAGCCATGTTGCCTCACTGACAAAAAGTTGAAGGATTCCAAGTGAAGAGAGATATGTTTCCTTAGTAGTTTCTCCATAAGTTTGCAAACTATGCTGGTCAAGGAAACTGGTCTATAGTTCAGAGCCGTATCCCTCCTTCCCTTTTTGAAGATAGGTATCACATTTGCTTATTTCCAGCATCTTGGAATCTCCCCCGACTCCAGTGACTCCTTAAATATGATACTTAGTGCCACTGATATTGTGTTTGCGCATTTTTTAAGCACATGAGGGGATATGTCATCAGGACCTGTAGCTTTATGAACATCTAAATCCATCAGCGCTTTGCATACCTCTGTGGCTGTAAGGTTGATGTTCTCTAATACCGGCCCTTGAGCTTCTATCACTGCAATCTGAGGGGGTGGGGTATTTTCTACTGTAAATACTGACTGAAACTCCTTGTTCAATTCTTTGCAGATCTCTTCGTCCGTCTCAGTGATGCTTCCATCCGCTCTCTTTAGCCTTAAAACCTGTTCTTTTACCTTCAGTTTTCCTCTGATAAAGCTGTGGAAAAGCTTGGGATTTTCTTTAGCCTTCCTGGTGATGTCCCTCTCATAATCTCTCTCTGCCTCTCTCCTTTTACTTAGGTAGTCATTTCTTGCTCTTTTGTAGGTTTGCCAGGCATTTATGTTTTTTCTCCTCCTATACCTTTTCCAGCATTTGTCTCTCCACTCCTTAGCTCTTTTACACCCATTATCGAACCATTTCTCTCTGGCATGAATTACACCTACTTTGGTGACAGGTATGCAGCAATCTACTATCTTCCCATATTTCTCACAAAAGATGTCATACATTTCTTGTACAGATTTGTTGTAAAATAAGGTTCTCCAGTCAATAACTGCAAAAAGCTCATTCATTTTGATGTAATCTCCTTTCGGATAGTTCCTCCTCATGTCCTCAGTGCCTCTACTCTCAGGAAGAATGTCTTCAATGATATACTCCATCAACAACACACAGTGGTCACTCTTTCCAATTGGTGGTTCATACTCAATATTTTCAATATCCAACACATTATCTGTGAACACCAGATCAAGTAGTGATGGCTCATCCCCACCCCTGGCTCTTGTTGGTTCCATTACATGTTGGTGTAGGAAATTCCCTTGTACGCAATCTAGGAATCTTGCCCCAAATGAGTCCTCACCACTGTGTGGGTCAAGATTTATCCAATCTATCTCTTTATGATTAAAGTCTCCCATAATCAAAATCCTACATTTTTTCTCCCGCGCCATGTTAACAACTGAGTTTATGACTTCAATCGAACCTATATGACTTTCCTCATAAATTTCAAGCCTATTTTGGTTCCTTGGTGGGTTGTATACAACAGTTATTATAATGCTCTCTGACCCAGTATTTATGCGAGCAACAAGAAATTCCTTGAACTCACTTTCTATAGCCAAGTTTATTTCTTCAACTTGAATCCTCTCACTTATGAGCAGTGCTATCCCTCCACCAGTCCTCTCAGATCTTTCGACCCTTAGTATTCTGAAGCCCTTAGGAAAAACTGTGACACTGTTTATGTCCTCACGCAACTTAGTCTCTGTAATTGCTACTATATCTGCCTTACTGTTGTGAATCCTATCTTTTAATTCTACTGCCTTACCAGCTAATCCATCAGCATTTGAGTATAACAATCTTAATGAGGCCCCATCCCCTGATCTTCTGTCATTATCTTCTTTATCTCCCCTTTGTCTGGAAGTATTCTGTAACGAAAATTTTTCTTCTCTTCTTCATTTCTTTCATCATTTAACCTTCTTGCCTCTTGCAACAAGTTTTTGATCTTTCCCATCTCTTCCTGTGTTCTGTATCGTCTAATGAACACTTCTTTGCATTCTTGAAGGTCTTTTAGACTTTTTTTTCTCAACAATATTTCCCTACATGTCTCCCCTCTCTCAAAGGTTACTTTTGTTGGTCTCGGCTTTCCTTCCCTCGAATATTTACCTAGTTGGTGTATGTTTACAATATCCTCAGGACCACATACTACTCCAAGCTTTCTTATCAGGTCTACAACGTTAGCTTTATTTTCTTCAAGTCTCCCCTGCCATGTTGGCTCCTGGGATTCACCTATGCCTGAGATTACCACTGTCTTCTCCTTATCAAGTGCCTGTCTGATGAGTGGGTTTGCCCTTTCCATCACAACGTCTTTCATTTTTTCGATTACTGTGTGTGTGTGTGTGTGTGTGTGTGTGTGTGTGTGTGTGTGTGATTACCTAATTGTGATTACCTAATTGTGTTTACGGGAAAGAGCCCAAAGCTCGTATCTTCCCGTCTCCTGATCGGTTCCATTTTTAGACTTAGTGATACTTATCATACCTGTCCTTAAAACTATGGATTGAGGTAGCATTAACTACCTCCTCGCTTAGCGAATTCCAATTATCAACTACTCTTACACTGAAAAAGTATTTCCTTACATCCTGCAAACAAGTTTTCTTCCGAAGCTTCAAACTATGACCTCTAGTTCTAGAGCCAGCCATATCGAAATATCGATCCCTATCCACTCTATCATAACCATGAAGGAATTTAAAGACTGTCACCATATCCCCCCTTACTCTTCTAGCTTCGAGTGATGGCAAGTCTAATTCCCTCAGCCTCTCATCATAACCGAGATTGCGTATTTCTGGCACCAGTTTTGTGGCATGTCTTTGAACTTTTTCAAGCTTAGCTATGTGCTTTTTCAAGTGCGGATTCCAAAAGGGGGCTGCATATTCCAGTTTTGGCCTCACATAGGTTACATAAATATTTCTGAACATTTCCTTGTCCATGTGCCTGAAGGCTACCCTTACATTTGATAAGAATGCATATGCTGCCCTTACTACGCCATTTATATGTATTTCTGGAGACAAATCTGCCAATATGTTTACTCCTAGATCTCTCTCATTTTCTGTCTCCTGAAGTTGTACTCCAGCCACCGAGTAGTCAAGCTTGGGCCTTCTTGCACTTGTACCCATTCTCATTACCTTACATTTTGAGGTATTGAATTTCATTAGCCACTTTTCTGACCACTCATGCTGGCTAGTACAGTGGTAACGCGCTGGCTTCGCATTCACGAGGTCGAAAGATCGGTCCCCGTCCAAGACCGAGAGTTTAAGCTGTTTACTGGCAGGAACTGCTGTGGGTGGACATCACAGTGGGGGGTTGGGGCTTGTCCTGGCTGACGAATACCCATTGTAAAATGGAAATAAAGTTTATTATTATTTAGATCCTCCTGAAGTTCTCTACCATTGTTCTCGTTTTTTACTTTCTTCACAATCTTTGCATCATCTGCAAACATATTCATGAATGAATTTACAGACTCTGGTAGGTCATTTACATATACAAGGAACAAAAGTGGCCCTAAAACTGAACCCTGTGGAACTCCACTACTAACTCTTCTCCATTCAGACACTGAGTGTCTTACTCTAACCCTCTGTTCCCTTCCTTCTAAGTAAGTTTTTATCCATTCCAAGACATTTCCACCTATTCTAGCCATTGATTGCAGCTTCCTAATAAGTCTCCCATGTGGAACAGTGTCAAACGCTTTCTGGAAGTCTAGGAATATGCAATCTGCCCAGCCCTCTCTTTCCTGTAAGATTTGGCTTACCTCATCATAAAATTCTAATAAGTTTGTTACTGTTGATCTTCCTTCTCTGAAGCCATGTTGCCTCACTGACAAAAAGTTGAAGGATTCCAAGTGAAGAGAGATATGTTTCCTTAGTAGTTTCTCCATAAGTTTGCAAACTATGCTGGTCAAGGAAACTGGTCTATAGTTCAGAGCCGTATCCCTCCTTCCCTTTTTGAAGATAGGTATCACATTTGCTTGTTTCCAGCATCTTGGAATCTCCCCCGACTCCAATGACTCCTTAAATATGATACTTAGTGCCACTGATATTGTGTTTGCGCATTTTTTAAGCACATGAGGGGATATGTCATCAGGACCTGTAGCTTTATGAACATCTAAATCCATCAGCGCTTTGCATACCTCTGTGGCTGTAAGGTTGATGTTCTCTAATACCGGCCCTTGAGCTTCTATCACTGCAATCTGAGGGGGTGGGGTATTTTCTACTGTAAATACTGACTGAAACTCCTTGTTCAATTCTTTGCAGATCTCTTCGTCCGTCTCAGTGATGCTTCCATCCGCTCTCTTTAGCCTTAAAACCTGTTCTTTTACCTTCAGTTTTCCTCTGATAAAGCTGTGGAAAAGCTTGGGATTTTCTTTCGCCTTCCTGGTGATGTCCCTCTCATAATCTTTCTCTGCCTCTCTCCTTTTACTTAGGTAGTCATTTCTTGCTCTTTTGTAGGTTTGCCAGGCATTTATGTTTTTTCTCCTCCTATACCTTTTCCAGCATTTGTCTCTCCACTCCTTAGCTCTTTTACACCCATTATCGAACCATTTCTCTCTGGCATGAATTACACCTACTTTGGTGACAGGTATGCAGCAATCTACAATCTTCCCATATTTCTCACAAAAGATGTCATACATTTCTTGTACAGATTTGTTGTAAAATAAGGTTCTCCAGTCAATAACTGCAAAAAGCTCATTCATTTTGATGTAATCTCCTTTCTGATAGTTCCTCCTCATGTCCTCAGTGCCTCTACTCTCAGGAAGAATGTCTTCAATGATATACTCCATCAACAACACACAGTGGTCACTCTTTCCAATTGGTGGTTCATACTCAATATTTTCAATATCCAACACATTATCTGTGAACACCAGATCAAGTAGTGATGGCTCATCCCCACCCCTGGCTCTTGTTGGTTCCATTACATGTTGGTGTAGGAAATTCCCTTGTACGCAATCTAGGAATCTTGCCCCAAAGGAGTCCTCACCACTGTGTGGGTCAAGATTTATCCAATCTATCTCTTTATGATTAAAGTCTCCCATAATCAAAATCCTACATTTTTTCTCCCGCGCCATGTTAACAACTGAGTTTATGACTTCAATCGTACCTATATGACTTTCCTCATAAATTTCAAGCCTATTTTGGTTCCTTGGTGGGTTGTATACAACAGTTATTATAATGCTCTCTGACCCAGTATTTATGCGAGCAACAAGAAATTCCCTGAACTCACTTTCTATAGCCAAGTTTATCTCTTCAACTTGAATCCTCTCACTTATGAGCAGTGCTATCCCTCCACCAGTCCTCTCAGATCTTTCGACCCTTAGTATTCTGAAGCCCTTAGGAAAAACTGTGACACTGTTTATGTCCTCACTCAACTTAGTCTCTGTAATTGCTACTATATCTGCCTTACTGTTGTGAATCCTATCTTTTAATTCTACTGCCTTACCAGCTAATCCATCAGCATTTGTGTATAACAATCTTAATGAGGCCCCATCCCCTGATCTTCTGTCATTATCTTCTTTATCTCCCCTTTGTCTGGAAGTATTCTGTAACGAAAATTTTTCTTCTCTTCTTCATTTCTTTCATCATTTAACCTTCTTGCCTCTTGCAACAAGTTTTTGATCTTTCCCATCTCTTCCTGTGTTCTGTATCGTCTAATGAACACTTCTTTGCATTCTTGAAGGTCTTTTAGACTTTTTTTTCTCAACAATATTTCCCTACATGTCTCCCCTCTCTCAAAGGTTACTTTTGTTGGTCTCAGCTTTCCTTCCCTCGAATATTTACCTAGTTGGTGTATGTTTACAATATCCTCAGGACCACATACTACTCCAAGCTTTCTTATCAGGTCTACAACCCTAGCTTTATTTTCTTCAAGTCTCCCCTGCCATGTTGGCTCCTGGGATTCACTTATGCCTGAGATTACCACTGTCTTCTCCTTATCAAGTGCCTGTCTGATGAGTGGGTTTGCCCTTTCCATCACAACGTCTTTCATTTTTTCGATTACTGTCTCTTTATAGTCAACTGTTTGTATGTTTTCCAGTGCCACCACCTTTACAGCCTCTTTTACTGCCACATTCCCCTTTAGTGCATCAGCAAAGGACGTTTTCATGGCATCATTTTCCATATTCAGCTCCTGGAACTCTTTTCTGAACTGTTCAATGTTTTCCTTAATCTGAACATTCCAAGCAGCAATCTCGTCTCTCTCAGAAGATAGCAGTGAACTAACATCTAATTCCTTTAGGTTGTCATTTAGCTGTTTGTTTTTATCTTCTTGATTAGAAATTCTAGATTCTAGTTGACTCTTTTCCCCTTCCAGCTTCTTTATTCTTTTTTCTAGTTCCTTTCTCTCCTGCCCTTGTGCTTTATTTGCTTCCTCCAAAGATCTTATTTGTTCTCTGAGTGTTTCATTCTCTTTCATTTCTCCATCCATATTCCGAATTTTATCATCAAGGCTTGTAACCATTTCCTCTAACTTCTTGATTCTCTGTTTAAGTCCTCTGTGTGTGTGTGTGTGTGTGTGTGTAATTACCTAATTGTGCTTACGGGAAAGAACACTAAGCTCGTAGCTTCCCGTCTCCTTGTCCGTTCCATTTTTTTTTAGTTATACTTATGATACTTGTCCTTAAAACTATGGATTGAGTTAGCATTAACCACCTCTTCTCTTAGTGAATTCCAATTATCAACTACTCTTACACTAAAAAAGTACTTCCTTACATCCTGCAAACAAATTTTCTTACAAAGTTTCAAACTATGACCTCTAGTCTAGTGCCAGCCATATCAAAATCACATAGGTTACATAAATATTTCTGAACATTTCCTTGTCCATTTGCCTAAAGGATACCCTTACATTTACTAAGAAAGCATATGCTGCCCTTACTATACCATTTATTTTAAATTCTGGAGACAAATCTGCCAGTCTGTTTACTCTTAGATCTCTCTTATTCTCTGTCTCTTGAAGTTTTGCTCCTGATATTGAGTAGTCAAACTTGGGCCTTTTTCCACTTGTACCCATTCTCATTACCTTACATTTTGAAGCAATGAAATTCATTAGCCACTTTTTTTTTACCACACATACAGACTATTTAGATCTTTGTGATGTTCTCTACCATTATTCTAATTACTTACTTTCTTCACAAGCTTTTCATCATCTGCAAACATATTCATGAATGAATTTACAGACTCTGGTAGGACATGCCATGATATGAACTTTTCTTCATATACAATGAACAAAAGTGGCCCTAAAACTGAACCCTCTGGAACTCTGCTACTAACTCTTCTCCATTCAGACACTGAGTTTCTTACTCTAAGCCTCTGTTACCTTCCTTCTAAGTAAGCGTTTATCCATTGCAAGATATTTCCACCTATTCTTGCCGTTGCTAGCAGCTTCTTAATAAGTCTTCTGTATGAAAGCATGTCAAATGTACTCTTCTCCATTCAGACACTGATTTTCTTACTCTAAGCCTCTGTTACCTTCCTTCTAAGTAAGCATTTATCCATTACAAGATATTTCCACCTATTCTTGCCATTGCTAGCAGCTTCTTAGTAAGTCTTCTGTATGAAGCATGTCATATGCTTTCTGGAAGTCTAGGAATATGCAATCTACCCAGCCCTCTCTCTCCTGTAAGATTCAGCTACCTCATTATGAAAGTCTAATAAGTTTTTATGGTTGATCTGCCTTTTCAGAAACCATATTGTCTCACTGACAAAAGGTTGAAGGATTCCAAGTGAAGAGAGATGTGTTCCCTTAGAAGTTTCTCCAAAACTTTGCAAACTATGAAGATAGGAACCACGTTTGCTTGTTTCCAGCATCTTGGAAGCTTCCATGACTCCCGACTCTCCATTGGGATAGTTTCTACCGTGGCTCAGGTATAGATGTAGCCTCTGCATCAATGCAGCTTTTTCAGTGTGCCAGTGATGCGCATGGAGATGCTCTTAAAGTTAACCCAGTTATCACCACACAACCTGTCGATGAGGTCATGAGGGTCATGAAGTCTTGACCATCATCCCTGTATCTCTTGGAGTGAAATACGCAGAATTTATTGCTATGCACCAAAATGTAGACAAGCAATTTTGGGCTTTTGCCGCCAGAGTTCGAGGTAAGGCAGAAAGTTGTGAGTTTGTTGTGTCACATAAATGTGGATATGACAAGGACAGTCTGGTAAACTACACAGATGAGACTATCCTTGATGTACCTCATGTAGGGATCTCCGACATTGATATTCGCCGTGAAGCCTTAAGTGTCAAGGGCATGCAGCTCAAGTTTGTTAATGAGGTCAGTGCTTTTGTTGAAGGCAGGGAAATGGCTAGAAATGCCCTACCTGTTCCGAGCAACTCAGCCATATCCTCATTCAAATGCATCAACAATCACAGGTCAGACACGGATGCAGCACAAACAAACAAGAAAAACCAGCCACCACCTCCTCTGCCACCTCTTGCAGATAGGACCAGGCATGCACCTTGCCCCGGCTATGATAGAAAATTCTTTATATTCACAGAAAATGCCCAAGGATGGAATTGCAAAGCTCATGAACTGTGCAAAGAGTGTTATTTGGCATGGAGACGGAGGTGCAGCGGATCCCAGCAAAGTATACCAGGAGCTAATACTGTCGTCATTGAGGAAAGCCCATTATCCCAAATCTCATCCATAACACCAACATGCCAAAGACAAGGACAGTGCTGGACCCCACCAACGGCAGACCCCCAAGCGATGGTTCTACTGATCACATCTTTACATCGGGTGAGTGGCGTCGTGCTTGGGACACTAAGCACCCTGCTGTTAAACTAAGAATTAACATTGACTATACTGCTCTAGGTTCTCGTCATGTACCCTGTTCACCCATGTTTGCTGATATAGATGCAATTTCTGACAGCAATGCTCAGTCCGAGGTTTGGTCCCTCAACCAATTCTTAGCACACTGTTTCTCTCGAGATGATCTACGCCCAGTGTCACTCAACTTACAAGCAGCTACCAAGTCCCAAATCAAGATCAATGGCGCATCTTTTGGCATCCTTGTGGGCCGTGATACTTATGGAAGCCTTAAATCTTGTCGTGCGATGATCTACGTCAGTAGTGATGTCCACTGCCTCTACTTGCCACAAGAATCCCTCCTTACTCTTGGAATCCTGCCACCTGATTTCCCAACCATCGGTGGTGCTCATCAACAACCCAGTGCCTCTGTTCCACATATCTCAGTCAGTGCTATCAGAGCAATGAATGCAGGATGCAGTACTGGTAATGAGGGGAGTTACAAATGTAAATGTCCCAGACGTCAAGCCTCTCCACAGCAACCACATGTGCTTTCATTCTCATGTACAGTGGAGAACAACAAGAAAATGTGTGATAGGCTGATTGATTGTTATTCATCTTCTACACTCAACACATGTCCCCACTGACCCTTTCCATACATTTAGATGAAGCAGCTATTCCTTGTGCTTATCACACTGCCACACCAATCCCTGTACATTGGCAGGAAAAAGTGCACAACGACTTACTTCGTGACGAGACACTTGGTGTCATAGAATGAGTACCCTATGGTGAGCCAGCAACATGGTGTAACAGAATGGTAGTCACACGCAAGCACGATGTAACCCACGCTGGTCTGTGGCCCTCTCCCCGTTAAATAATTTATGCAGACGAGAAACTTTTGCTACTGAGTCACCCTTTCGCCTAGCAAGACGAATACCAGGAAATACATGGAAGACCGTATCAGTTGCGTGGAATGGCTACCATTCTGCTCCTCTTCGCATATCTGACCATCATTTAACAAAGTTTAACACACCATTTGGCAGATGGCGCTACTGTAAAGCACCACAAGGATTCCTCTCATCAGGCGATGGCTACAACCACCTGTTCAATGCAATCCTGTCTGACTTTGAGAGCAAAGAAAGGTGTGTAGACGACACCGTAATTTATGATGAGAACTTAGAAGACCACTGGTGGCGCACCATAGATTTCCTGAAGACTGTTGGCAACGCAAGCATAGTATTAAGTCCAGACAAGTTCCAATTAGCAGAATGAGAAATTGACTTTGCTGGTTCGCATCACTGACACTTCTATTGAACCCCAGGCCAAATTCCTCAATGCCATCAGGGACTTTTGGAGAATTGTGAAAATCCAACGTGATACAAAATCTTTGGTCAATAAAAAACAGTTATAAAGAAACCAAAACACCTCCTTCAACGATGTACGCCAAGTATTCTATAACAAGCCCGAATGTTTCTTTGTCTTACTTCCCCTATTGTAATTCCTGAGAAATGAAACCCATCATAAAGCCTTCCAATGAATTTATTATAAGGAAAGATCTATTAACAACCAATTTGCTATCTTGCACCTTATTTTCACACCAGGACGGGCCAAAACAAAACTATATATAAATCTACCCTTATCGGGCCTGGGCAGGAAGAAAACATCAACAGTACCAGATGGGGTGTACTGTGACTTGTCAGATGTGAAAGGATCCTAAGACATGTGTAACGAATTTCTTCTGGCCAGGGTTTACCGCTGACATTCATGCAATACAGTCTGTATGTGTTGACTGCAACTGCAATACGCCATCGCTGCCCCCTCTCCCGGCAGTATCAATATCGCCCCCACCAACCCCCTTTGAATCCGTCTTTGCCGACTATTTTGACTTCGCTGGCCGAAAATACCTGGTTGTAGGCGACCGTCTATCTGGTTGGTCAGAAGTGTTAGTATGCTCTTCAGGATCCTCACATGCAGGTGCTACAGGCCACATCGAATGCCTCCAATCATTATTTGCCACATTTGGCATCCCTGAGGAACTCTATAGTGACGGTGGTCCAGAGTTCACAGCTAGTGCCACTCAAGATTTCCTTAGTAAATGGGGCGTCAAGCATCGCGTGAGATCCCCATATCACCCACAATTGAATTGGGTTGAGGTAGCTGTCAAAAGCACAAAGCGGATTGTGGCAAGAATCAGGTGATTGGATGCTGTAGTAAATAAGCTCGTGGTGTCTAAGATGAGCTGGGGGGGGATGAAGAGTGATGTATATTGGCAATACTTACATATCTGGTAACACTGTAATCAGCTGTTTACAATTATCAGCAATACTTACATATCTGGTAACATTGCAGTGAGCTGATTACAATTATCAAGATTACAGAGTTTGTCCTCCTATTTTTATTTATTATGATTTCTATCTCAAAACTATTGGGTAGGTAAAGTAATCCATTTATTATTATTACAGTATTAATGTGTTATTGTTTAAAGACTGATATCCATCCCTTGACAGCTGCAAGATGTAAGTGGATAACACATATAGCCTAGTCCTGGCTTAGCATGTTTTTGCATACTAAGTTTGTTTATCAAAGTGTGACAGAGTGTTTCGCTCAATGTCAACAGAGGCTGTTAGATGCCTTATCAAATAAATTAGTAACATAACTGTTATTTTCTAACTAAAAAAAAAATAATTCCCTTTAACATAACTGTTATTTTCTAACTAAAAAAATTAATTCCCACTTCTTGACTTTCGCAGATTATGATTATTTGCAATTTGTATTTTAGCTTATAGCTAATTTTAAATAGCTTAATTACTCTTCTTGTACGTGTAGAAGTATAGCCCCAATATAAAGGCTGCTCCTATTTTTCTGTCTGCTACGAGCCAAGAAAATTAAGAAAAAAATAACCAGTAACCTAAATTTTCATTATTTTTCTCGTTTTATTTTATTTGCTTCCACTTGTTGCACCTAAAAATACTGTCTCTCCCTTGCATCTCTGCTATAATTGCCTGCCAGGGACCACCACTAAAATAGTCCTTAAAAAGATATCAGAGCCAATTACTGCTCTAGGAATGTCTCCTACAGATGACCTCACGAGGAACAAGGAGACGCTCTCTTTTGGCGCCGAGACTGCCCAGAGGCAACATCTCGCCTGGGTAGTCTAAGTTTATTTCAAATCTTAATTACGTGGCATCTTCACAGGAATTCATCTAGCACAACAAGGAATTCATCTAGCACAACAAGGTGAGGGATAGTGTATGGTAAAGCTCGTGGGTCAAGCAAATTGGTTTATTTTCGAGAATTAGTTACATTCGTTACTGGATAAATCTTATGGATTTTTATTCTCTGATTTCCTTCCAATACACACGAAATTTTGTAGATTACCAAACTGGAATCTCACATGCCAAAGTTAATTCCTTAACCTGTAAATTACAGCTGATATATATTGCTGAGAAGTTTCTTTTCACTGAATGTGATAAACGAAAATCTCATCCTCTGAAGACTGGTTATGAGCCCGTAAAAATCTATCTCTCTTCCTAATAAATTCTAATTTCCTTTCACCCCTTTCTATTATCGTAAATAAAGTGTTTTACTTCAAAACTCGTCAATAAAGCTATTTGCCAAAAAACAAAATTGCAAATATTTAAAAGGTAATTTTTCCCAGTTGGCTTTGCAAATATTTCTTGTTAACCACAATTTAATGAATGCATACCGTATTTATCTTGCTAATTCTTCATATGTTGGGGATAAAGTGTTTTGAGTTATAAGTTGCAAATACCTCAAAAGGTGGTTTTGCACCCTTTTTTCATTGCAAAGTTCTTGATAACTAAAAGTGAATGAATACTGTATTTATCTCGTAGATTCTTCCTTTATCCTAAATAGAGTGTTACCATATTAATTATTAATCAGTAATAAGCATTGCAACTTTTGTGGTTGCCCACAATTTAAGGAATACATACAGTACTGTATTTGTCTTGCTTATTCTTCATTTATTGTGAATATATTGTTTTCTTTAAAAACCAGTAAAGAATTAATGTTTTGTATGCTATTATGGTAGCATAAATATTTCTGGTTAGCTGTGAATAACCTATATATATTCATCCAGTAGAATGACATTGGAAACTCATTATATGTGTGCTCATGCTTTCAGTTTCCCATTATAAACAGTGTGTCATTTCTGTTTCTGAAATTGCAGTGTCCTGTATTCTACTCTGCCTGTGTGACAGAGGTAATCATCGAGTTGAGGCCAAAGTCTTGGCATACGTCCGTGGTGCCGGGAAACTAAATCATACTCACCACCTCCGGGATTCGAGGCAGCATTTCATAAAATTTAATTTGAGAAATTTAATTCAATTCTTTTAATGTCATTGCATTTCCAAAATTAAAAGAAAGTTGAATTCTGAGTTTCATTTAACCGACTAATGGTAACAGAGCTGGGGTGTTCAAGTACAAATATCTGTCCTGTCTGTTTGTGAGCTCTTAACCGAGCTCGGTACTTTGAGTCCCCTTAGTAAAACAGAATCTTAACAACACTCTAGCATCCTAAAACCCCACTAGATTGGCGCCCGAACAGGGACCCGAACAGACAGACTGATTTTATAAATTTATTTTTATTTTGCTTTTTAACATTGCACATGAAACCCGATTACCATTGGCTCGATTATTGAAATGAATGAATCTTAGGCTGCACACGAAAATTTTCGAGCTAGAAACGTTGCGGATAAGAAAATTTTCTTTATTTTCAATATTAATTATGGTAACTAATATTTTCTTGTTTCCCATGTGGTTAACAATATTTCAGGAAATCTACATGAGATTATGTGGTAACAGACTTAAGAAATTTTGTATGACGAGAAGACGTGCTTTATAAAATTTCATTTATTTGCGTGATAAGATTGAGTTTTAAAGCATTCGTGTTTTATATATCCGTTAAATGGTGATACTTGTTAGGAATTGTTTATATTTCCTTGGAATTAGGAATTGGGAGAAAGCATATTAAGTATTTTGCTTATAATTGTGTTTTATATTCAAGCATTGACTGCTCATAGATTGGAAGAAAAACTTTGGTGTCATTTACCGAGCCTAGGCAAAGCCTTTCATGTGTCTGAGTTGTCACTTGAAAATAAATTTTCTCATTACTAGTAGAAATGTGTAATCTGGCTGCCTAGTAAGCTGTTAGCTTATCGTTGGTGTATTTTGCATAGGCTCTGTGCCCTTTTGGCAACACTCCAGAATTTTACTTACGACATTTTATTTGTGGGTACTGCCATATACACGCTCATACGCAGGCACGACCGCGATACTGTACTTGTTCGTATTACTTACGACATTTTATTTGTGGGTACTGCCATATACGCGCTCATACGCAGGCACGACCGCGATACTGTACTTGTTCGTATTACTTACGACCTTTTATTTGTGGGTACTGCCATATACGCGCTCATACGCAGGCACGACCGCTATACTGTACTTGTTTGTACTCTCAGGCACTGGGTGCTAGTCGGTAAAATTCGTTGTTACTCATTCCTTTCATTTGCACCATAACCGCAGGTACTGCCACGTATTGATGTTAAGCAGGCACGACTGCCATTCTGTATTACCAGTGTTTCATAAACTGTTTTGCAACATTTTGTTGCTGTTGCACTTGATTGTGTTGCTCATTCCTTTCATTTGCACAATAACCGCAGGTACTGCCACGTATTGCTGTTAAGCAGGCACGACTGCCATTCTGTATTACCAGTGTTTCATGCACTGTTTTGCAACATATTGTTGCTGTTGCACTTGATTGTGTTGCTCATTCCTTTCATTTGCACAATAACCGCAGGTACTGCCACGTATTGCTGTTAAGCAGGCACGACTGCCATTCTGTATTACCAGTGTTTCATACACTGTTTTGCAACATTTTGTTGCTGTTGCACTTGATTGTGTTGCTCATTCCTTTCATTTGCACAATAACCGCAGGTACTGCCACATATTGCTGTTAAGCAGGCACGACTGCCATTCTGTATTGCCAGTGTTTCATGCACTGTTTTGCAACATTTTGCTGCTGTTGCACTTGATTGAATTTTGAGTCACTTTTATGGTGAGGTTTTGAGATCACTTTTACGTTTAAGTTTGAACTGTGGTGTTGAATTTTTTTTCTTTCTCTCCTTGGTGTTGTGTGGTTCTATCATTTTTTTTTCTACTACTGTATTGTAGAGATTTGTTTCATTTGTGGTTGTTTTGGCACTTCGTTATTGACTGTTTAGGAAACCAGGCAGTCACAGGAAGCAAACATGGAAACCATCAAAACATTCGATGAGGAGCGTTACCTAGACATACTGATTGCTAGGGGTGAGAGATATGGTTTTTCCCCAAGACAGAAGCTCTTCGAATGGGCTCATGCGAAGATGGTTGAACGCCGAGATAAACTGGAGGAGACAGCAAGTGATGAGGCACAAGCACAACGTAAGGAGGCACAAGCACAACGTAAGGAGGCACAAGCACAACATAAACATGAGCTTGCGCTTGCTCGGCTTCGAGCGGGAATCCCAGACAGTAGTTCTTTATCCGGAAATAGAGATTACAGGAACGGGAAGCACAAGAGCCCCTTGCAGAACTTCAATCGTCCAGCTCCTCCTCCTCACACTCCTAAGCCTTATTACGGCCATGCACCCACACTCAAGAAGGATGACCCGGTAAGACCTAAGCCTCAGCAGTTAAGAGGCAAAGGCCATTACTCTGCTCCACCTTCCCAGGGTTTTCAGCCAAACTCTAAGAGCCACCACGCTCCCTCACACAGCGGCGGCCCACATAGCCGTCTGGCCACTCACTCAGCCCATGTTGTGGAAACAGGGCCAGAAAGGGCCAATGAGGAAAATGCCGAGGAACCACCACACAAACTTGCCAATGTGGAATTCATCGAACATGATGATCTGGAAATGATCCCAAAATGCCTAGAAACCATAAATGGTGTGGAAGCTGAGATAGCTCTTGACACAAGGGCCAATGGCATACTTGTTGATGAGAAATTCGTCAGGGATGAAGATTTTACCAGCAAAGTCGTTCGGGTGCGGGTTGCTGAAGGAACACCCCAAATACGACGCTGCCGTGTCATTAACCTGGATTGCAAATACTACAAGGGAAAAGCCCCAGCTGTGGCAATGATTGGGCTTATGTACCCTGTCTTGATGGGTCATGCACTGAACCTAGTTCCTACTTTCCAGGCCGACCTCTACCATAAGGACATTTCTCGTTATAACTTCCCTCAGGGGAAGTCACATGAAGCCATTTCAGCAGCAACTCCTGGCCTCGATGCCAAGAATTTGGACGATTCTCCGACTGACTCCATTGAGTCTGCCGCAGTCAGTACACGTAATGTGGAACGCGGAGAGTTTCCCCCTCCTTTACCAGATGATGCACCTCTAGAGCCATTGAAGTCCCGTCCAGACTTTGCCAAATTGCAGCAAGACTGCCCCAGCCTCAAGAGCTGGATGCAGCAGGCCACCGAGGGAAGGACCTTCACAGTGAGAGGAGGAGGCAAGATCACTTACGCCCTTGAAGATGGAGTACTTCGTAGGCATGTAACTAAAGATGGCCACACCTTTAAACAGTTGGTGGTGCCCGCTTCGTTGCGCCGCCAGGCTATGTATGTGGCACACCATTTACCTTTGAGTGGACACAGAGGCAAAGCAAAAACTCGGCACATCCTTCAGAAGGCTTTTGCATGGCCAAACATGTACGCCGAGGTAGACAGATATGTAGGTTCCTGCCCTCTCTGTCAATCCACCTCAACGGCACCGGTACTGAAAGTTCCCATGGGGATAACTAAGCTCTCAATGGAGCCAATTTCCAATGTCGCTATTGACATACTAGGTCCTATTAATCCAACTTTGTCCACGGGGAAACAATTCCTCCTAGTATATGCTGACCTGGCAACAAGGTACCCAGATGCAGTGCCACTGCCTTCTATCACAACTGAAGCAGTTGCTCAAGCCCTATTTGAAATCTGCTCCAGGGTTGGCTTTCCTGAGCAGGTCACTTCTGACAATGGAAGTCAGTTTACAAGTAGGCACTTTGAGGCTTTCTGCAACCTTTTAGAAATCAAGCACATTCGTACGAGTGTCTATCATGCCCAATCAAATGGAGCATGCGAACGCTATAACGGGACATTGAAGCGATGTTTGCGCAAGCTAGTGATAGATATGCCTAGGCAGTGGGACAAGTACGTCCCTGCTGCACTTTTCTCCTTCAGAGACACGCCCCACGACACTACTGGATACTCGCCTTTCGAGATGATTTATGGTCATAAGGTCAGAGGCCCAGTAGAATTCTTGGCAGAATGTTGTGATTCACTTACCATCGAAGATGACGATAGGGACGTTCATGAGTATATTTTGAAGTTTTCGTCTCGCCTCAAAAAGGCTTGGAAAACTGCACAATTAGCCATTAAGGATCACCAGCAGACTGCCAAGCTCCTCTTTGACAAGCGTGCGCGGCGTCGTGCCCTGACACCCGGAGATCGAGCTCTCTTACTTCTTCCAACAGATACCCGCAAGCTAATGCTACGCTGGAAAGGACCGTACACTGTGGTACACCGGGTGACCCCTGACAATTATGTGCTAAATGTTGATGGCATTAACCGGAAATACCACATTAACCAGCTGAAGCTTTATTGTGAGGACCCGGAGGCCCACAGGGATCCTGCGCTGGCGCTCCCAGCAACCCCTATAGATGCCTCAAGCATCAACAGAACCTCCGAGGCTGCAGCAACACAGGTGCTCCATTATAGCCACCCCTTACTTCCTATATTGGAATACTCCACCCTTGCAGTGGAGACAGACTTACGGGAGTGGAGTTTTTCTGAAGAAGCCCCTCTGGCCGCAGCCACCGCCATTGCAATTGAAGACATAAGCTTAGCTTTTGATGATGGTAAGGATCCTGCCATTCCCACACACCGAAAAGAAAGTGTGAGTAATTGTATTATTAACTCCAGACTGCAACCGAGTCAACGGGAACAGCTGAACAAGCTATTAGAGGACTATGAGAACGTCTTCAACGACCTCCCAGGCATTACCACTACCCTTGAGCATCATGTCAGATTGACTGACCCAGAGCCATTTCGGCATTCCTATGGTCTTCCCCACCAGCTGTCCTTACGACTGAAGGAAGATCTTGACACTTGGGTCCGCCTCGGAATAGTTGAAAAGAGCATTTCGCCTTGGTGTTCGCCGTTACTGGCAGTGCGTAAGCAAGATGGCAGTCACAGGTTCTGCCTTGACTGTCGTAAGCTTAACTCCCGTACCATCTTTGATGGAGAGCCCATTGCTGACGCCGAGCATATTTTCTTGTTGCTTTCCCAACCCCGTTACCTGTCCAAGTTGGATTTGGCCAGTGGATTTTGGCAAGTCCCGTTGAGCGAGACTACCAAGCCTCTTACAGCTTTTTCCACAAGATATGGTCTATACCAGTTCAGGGTCATGCCTTTTGGTATGGTAAATGCCCATGGCTGCTTCAGCAGACTCATGAGGATAGTACTACAGGATCTCGACAATGTTTCATGCTTTATAGACGACATCCTGGTGCATTCTCAGGATTGGTCATCGCACCTCGAGACTCTCCGCAGAGTTCTCACTCGTCTGAACCAGCATGGACTTCACTTAAAGCCTTCCAAATGTGAGATTGGTTTCACACAATTGCAGTATCTCGGCCACGTGGTTGGAGAAGGAGTTATGTCCCCTTTACATGACAGGGTACAAGCTATTAAGGATATGGAGAAACCTGCTACTGTCACTCAACTGAGATCATTCCTGGGTAGTGTCGGCTACTACCAACGGTTCATTCCATACTTTAATACTATCGCTGCCCCTTTGCAGCAAATGACCTCCTCGAAGCAAAGTAAATCCTCCCCTGTCAAATGGACAGATGAAGCGGAGAGAGCATTTTTCAAGCTCCGAGAAGCATTGGCAGGTGAGCCAGTATTACAACTGGTAAACCCTGATATTCCATTTATCTTGCAGACCGACGCCTCAGACTAAGGCATGGGTGCCGTGCTCTTGCAAGCCCGATCAGACAACTCAGCAGAAGTAGCTCCAGTGCGATATGCAAGCCGCTGGCTTCGCCCTGCAGAGCGAAATTACTCCACCGTGGAGAAGGAAGCTCTAGCTGCATATTGGGCCATAAAGAAATTTGAAGTCCATCTGTGTGACAGAGTGTTTCGCTCAATGTCAACAGAGGCTGTTAGATGCCTTATCAATTAAAATAATTCCCTTTAATATAACTGTTATTTTCTAACTAAAAAAATTAATTCCCACTTCTTGACTTTCGCAGATTATGATTATTTGCAATTTGTATTTTGCTTATAGCTAATTTTAAATAGCTTAGTTACTCTTCCTGTACGTGTAGAAGTATAGCCCCAATATAAAGGCTGCCCCTATTTTTCTGCCTGCTCAGGGCCAAGAAAATTAAAGAAGAAGAACCAGTAACTGAACTTTTCATTAGTATTCTCGTTTTATTTTATTTGCTTCCACTTGTTGCACCTAAAAATACTGTCTCTCCCTTGCATCTCTGCTATAATTGCCTGCCAGGGACCACCACTAAAATAATCCTTAAAATGAAATCAGAACCAATTACTGCTCTGAGAATGTCTCCTACAGATGACGTCACGAAGCCGCACGAGGAGACGCTCTCCTTTTGCGCCAAGACTGCCCAGAGGCAACATCTCGCCTGGGTGGTCCAAGTTTATTTAAAATCATTTTACGTGGCATCTTCACAGGAATTCATCTAGCACAACAAGGAATTCATCTGGCACAACAAGGTGAGGGATAGTGTATGGTAAAGCTCGTGGGTCAAGCAAATTGGTTTATTTTCGAGAATTAGTTACATTCGTTACTGGATAAATCTTACGGATTTCTATTCTCAGACTCCATTCCCAGTCACACGAAATTTTGTAGATTACCACACTGGAATCTCACATGCCAAAAGTTGATTCCTTAACCTGTAAATTACAGCGGATATATATTGCTGAGAAGTTTCTTTTCACTGAATGTGATAAACGAAAATCTCATCCTCTGAAGACTAGTTATGAGCCCGTAAAAATCTATCTCTCTTCCTAATAAATTCTAATTTCATTTCACCCCTTTCTATCATCGTAAATAAAGTTTTTTTACTTCAAAAACTCGTCAGTAAAGCTATTTGCCAAAAAGCCAAATTGCAAATATTCAAAAGGTAATTTTTCCCAGTTGGCTATGCAAATATTTCTTGTTAACCACATTTTAATGAATGCATACCGTATTTATCTTGCTAATTCTTCATATGTTGGGGATAAAGTGTTTTGAGTTATAAGTTGCAAATACCTCAAAAGGTGGTTTTGCACCCTTTTTTTTATTGCAAAGTTCTTGATAACTAAAAGTGAATGAATACTGTATTTATCTCGTTGATTCTTCCTTTACCCTAAATAGAGTGTTTTACCATATTAATTTCATATCCGGAATAAGCATTGCAACTTTTGTGGTTGCCCACAATTTAAGGAATACATACAGTACTGTATTTGTCTTGCTTATTCTTCATTTATTGTGAATATATTATTTTCTTTAAAACCAGTAAAGAATTAATGTTTTGTATGCTATTATGGTAGCATAAATATTTCTGGTTAGCTGTGAATAACCTATATATATTCATAAATATTTCTGGTTAGCTGTGAATAACCTATATATATTCATCCAGTAGAATGACATTGGAAACTCATTATATGTGTGCTCATGCTTTCAGTTTCCCATTATAAACTGTGTCATTTCTGTTTCTGAAATTGTAGTGTCCTGTATTCTACTCTGCCTGTGTGACAGAGGTAATCATCGAGTTGAGGCCAAAGTCTTGGCATACGTCCGTGGTGCCAGGAAACGAACTCATACTCACCTCCTCCGGGATTCGAGGCAGCATTTCATAAAGTTTAATTTGAGAAATTTAATTCAATTCTTTTAATGTCATTGCATTTCCAAAATTAAAAGAAAGTTGAATTCTGAGTTTCATTTAACCGACAGATGGTAGTGAAGATAGGGTGTGCAAGTACAAATATCTGTCCTGTCTGTTTGTGAGCTCTTAACCGAGCTCGGTACTTTGAGTCCCCTTAGTAAAACAGAATCTTAACACTCTAGCATCATCATTTAAAATTAAAACCCCCACATTAATTGGCGCCCGAACAGGGACCCGAACAGACAGATTGATTTTATAAATTTATTTTTATTTTGCTTTTTAAGATTGCACATGAAACCCGATTACCATTGGCTCGATTATTGAAATGAATGAATTATAAGCTGCACACGAAAATTTTCGCGTTCGAAACGTTGCGGATAAGAAATTTTTCTTTATTTTCGATATTGATTAGGGTAACTAATATTTTCTTGTTTCCCATGTGGTAAACAATATTTCAGGAAATCTACATGAGATTATGTGGTAACAAACTTTAGAAATTTTGCATGACGAGAAGACGTGTTATATAAAATTTCATTTATTTGCGTGATAAGATTGAGTTTTAAAGCATTCGTGTTTTATATATCCGTTAAAGGGTGATACTTGTTAGGAATTGTTTATATTTCCTTGGAATTAAGAATTGGGAGAAAGCATATTAAGTATTTTTGCTTATAATTGTGTTTTATATTCAAGCATTGACTGCTTATAGATTGGAAGAAAAACTTTGGTGTCATTTATCGAGCCTAGGCTAAGCCTTTCATGTGTCTGAGTTGTCACATGAAAATAAATTTTCTCATTACTAGTAGAAATGTGTAATCTGGCTGCCTAGTAAGCTGTTAGCTTATCGTTGGTGTATTTTGCATAGGAACTGTGCCCTTTTGGTAACACTTCAGAATTTTACATACGACATTTTATTTGCGGGTACTGCCATATACGCGCTCATACGCAGGCACAACCGCGATACTGTACTTGTTCGTATTACTTACGACATTTTATTTGTGGGTACCGCCATATATGCGCTCATACGCAGGCACGACCACTATGCTGTACTTGATTGTACTCTCAGGCACTGGGTGCTAGTCGGTAAAATTCGTTGTTACTCATTCCTTTCATTTGCACCATAACTGCAGGTACTGCCACGTATTGCTGTTAAGCAGGCACGACTGCCATTCTGTATTACCAGTGTTTCATACACTGTTTTGCAACATATTGTTGCTGTTGCACTTGATTGTGTTGCTCATTCCTTTCATTTGCACAATAACCGCAGGTACTGCCCCATATTGCTGTTAAGCAGGCACGACTGCCATTCTGTATTACCAGTGTTTCATACACTGTTTTGCAACATATTGTTGCTGCTGCACTTGATTGAATTTTGAGTCACTTTTATGGTGAGGTTTTGAGATCACTTTTATGTTTAAGTTTGAACTGTGGTGTTGAATTTTTTTTCTCTCCTTGGTGTTGTGTGGTTCTTTCATTTTTTTTTTCTACTACTGTATTGTAGAGATTTGTTTTTCTGTGTGGTTGTTTTGGCACTTCGTTATTGACTGTTCAGGAAACAAACATGGAAACCATCAAAACATTCGATGAGGAGCGTTACCTAGACATACTGATGGCTAGGGGTGAGAGATATGGGTTTTCCCCAAGACAGGAGCTCTTCGAATGGGCTTATGAGAAGATGGTTGAACGCCGAGATAAGCTGGAGGCACAAGCACAACGTGTGGAGGCACAAGCACAACGTGTGGAGGCACAAGCACGTGAGGAGGCACAAGCACAACGTGAGGAGGCACAAGCAAAACGTGAGGAGGAACAAGCACAACGTGAGGAGGCACAAGCACAGCATGAACATGAGCTTGCGCTTGCTCGGCTTCGAGCGGGAATCCCAGACAGTAGTCCTTTATCCGGAAATAGAGATTACAGGAACGGGAAGCACAAGAGCCCCTCGCAGAACCTCAATCGTCCAGCTCATCCTCCTCACACTCCTAAGCCTTATTACGGCCATGCACCCACACTCAAGAAGGATGACCCGGTAAGACCTAAGCCTCAGCAGTTAAGAGGCAAAGGCCATTACTCTGCTCCACCTTCCCAGGGTTTCCAGCCAAACTCTAAGAGCCACCACGCTCCCTCACACAGCGGCGGCCCACATAGCCGTCTGGCCACTCACTCAGCCCATGTTGTGGAAACAGGGCCAGAAAGGGCCAATGAGGATAACGCCAAGGAACCACCACACAAACTTGCCAATGTGGAATTCATCGAACATGATGATCTGGAAATGATCCCAAAATGCCTAGAAACCATAAATGGTGTGGAAGCTGAGATAGCCCTTGACACAGGGGCCACTGGCATACTTGTTGACGAGAGAATTGTCAGGGATGAAGATTTTACCAGCAAAGTCGTTCATGTGCGGGTTGCTGAAGGAACACCCCAAATACGACGCTGCCGTGTCATTAACCTGGATTGCAAATACTACAAGGGAAAGGCCCCCGCTGTGGCAATGATTAGGCTTATGTACCCTGTCTTGATGGGTCGTGCACTGAACCTAGTTCCTACTTTCCAGGCCAACCTCTACCATAAGGACATTTCTCGTTATAACTTCCCTCGGGGGAAGTCACATGAAGCCATTTCAGCAGCAACTCCTGGCCTCGATGCCAAGAATTTGGACGATTCTCCGACTGACTCCGTTGAGTCTGCCGCAGTTAGTAAACGTAATGTGGAACACAGAGAGTTTACCCCTCCTTTGCCAGATGATGCACCTCCAGAGCCATTGAAGTCCTGTCCAGACTTCGCCAAATTGCAGCAAGACTGCCCCAGCCTCAAACGCTGGATGCAGCAGGCCACCGAGGGAAGGACCTTCACAGTGAGAGGAGGAGGCCAGATCACTTATGCCCTTGAAGATGGAGTACTTCGTAGGCATGTGACTAAAGGTGGCCACACCTTTAAACAGTTGGTGGTGCCCGCTTCGTTGCGCCGCCAGGCTATGTATGTGGCACACCATTTACCTCTGAGTGGACACAGAGGCAAAGCAAAAACTCGGCATGTCCTTCAGAAGGCTTTTGCATGGCCAAACATGTACACCGAGGTAGACAGATATGTAGGCTCCTGCCCCGTCTGTCAATGCACCTCAACGGCACCAGTACCGAAAGTTCCCATGGGGATAACTAAGCTCTCAATGGAGCCAATTTCCAATGTCGCTATTGACATACTAGGTCCTATTAATCCAACTTTGTCCACGGGGAAACAGCTCCTCCTGGTATATGCTGACCTGGCAACAAGGTACCCAGATGCAGTGCCACTGTCTTCTATCACAACTGAAGCAGTCGCTCAAGCCCTATTTGAAATGTGCTCCAGGGTTGGCTTTCCTGAGCAGGTCACTTCTGACAATGGAAGCCAGTTTACAAGTAGGCACTTTGAGGCTTTCTGTAACCTTTTAGAAATCAAGCACATTCGTACGAGTGTCTATCATGCCCAATCAAATGGAGCATGCGAACGCTATAACGGGACATTGAAGCGATGTTTGCGCAAGCTAGTGATAGATATGCCTAGGCAGTGGGACAAGTACGTCCCTGCTGCACTTTTCTCCTTCAGAGACACGCCCCACGACACTACTGGATACTCGCCTTTCGAGATGATTTATGGTCATAAGGTCAGAGGCCCAGTAGAATTCTTGACAGAATGTTGGGATTCACCTACCATCGAAGATGACGATAGGGACGCTCATGAGTATATTTTGAAGTTTTCGTCTCACCTCAAAAAGGCTTGGAAAACTGAACAATTAGCCATTAAGGGTCACCAACAGACTGCCAAGCTCCTCTTTGACAAGCGTGCGCGGCGTCGTGCCCTGACACCCAGAGATCGAGCTCTGTTGCTTCTTCCAACAGATACCCGCAAGCTAATGCTACGCTGGAAAGGACCGTACACTGTGGTACACCGGGTGACCCCTGACAATTATGTGCTAAATGTTGATGGCATTAACCGGAAATACCACATTAACCAGCTGAAGCTTTATCGTGAGGACCCGGAGGCCCACAGGGATCCTGCGCTGGCGCTCCCAGCAACCCCTATAGATGCCTCAAGCATCAACAGAACCTCCGAGGCTGCAGCAACACAGGTGCTCCATTATAGCCACCCCTTACTTCCTATATTGGAATACTCCACCCTTGCAGTGGAGACAGACTTACGGGAGTGGAGTTTTTCTGAAGAAGCCCCTCTGGCGGCAGCCACCGCTCTTGCAATTGAAGACATAAGCTTAGCTTTTGATGATGGTAAGGATCCTGCCATTCCCACACACCGAAAAGAAAGTGTGAGTAATTGTATTATTAACTCCAGACTGCAACCGAGTCAACGGGAACAGCTGAACAAGCTATTTGAGGACTATGAGAACGTCTTCAACGACCTCCCAGGCATTACCACTACCCTTGAGCATCATGTCAGACTGACTGACCCAGAGCCATTTCGGCATTCCTATGGTCTTCCCCACCAGCTGTCCTTACGGCTGAAGGAAGATCTTGACACTTGGGTCCGCCTCGGAATAGTTGAAAAGAGCATTTCGCCTTGGTGTTCGCCGTTACTGGCAGTGCGTAAGCGAGATGGCAGTCACAGGTTCTGCCTTGACTGTCGTAAGCTTAACTCCCGTACCATCTTTGATGGAGAGCCCATTGCTGACGCCGAGCATATTTTCTCGTTGCTTTCTCAAGCCCGTTACCTGTCCAAGTTGGATCTGGCCAGTGGATTTTGGCAAGTCCCGTTGAGCGAGACTACCAAGCCTCTTACAGCTTTTTCCACAAGATATGGTCTATACCAGTTCAGGGTCATGCCTTTTGGTATGGTAAATGCCCCTGGCTGCTTCAGCAGACTCATGAGGATAGTACTACGAGATCTCGAAAATGTTTCATGCTTTATAGACGACATCCTGGTGCATTCTCAGGATTGGTCATCGCACCTCGAGACTCTCCGCAGAGTTCTCACTCGTCTGAACCAGCATGGACTTCACTTAAAGCCTTCCAAATGTGAGATTGGTTTCACACAATTGCAGTATCTCGGCCACGTGGTTGGAGAAGGAGTTATGTCCCCTATACATGACAGGATACAAGCTATCAAGGATATGGAGAAACCTGCTACTGTCACTCAACTGAGATCATTCCTAGGTAGTGTCGGCTACTACCAACGGTTCATTCCACACTTTAATAGTATCGCTGCCCCTTTGCAGCAACTGACCTCCTCGAAGCAAAGTAAATCCTCCCCTGTCAAATGGACAGATGAAGCGGAGAGAGCATTTTTCAAGCTCCGAGAAGCATTGGCAGGTGAGCCAGTATTACAACTGTTAAACCCTGATTTTCCATTTATCTTGCAGACCGACGCCTCAGACGAAGGCCTGGGTGCCGTGCTCTTGCAAGCCCGATCAGACAACTCAGCAGAAGTAGCTCCAGTGCGATATGCAAGCCGCAGGCTTCGCCCTGCAGAGCGAAATTACTCCACTGTGGAGAAGGAAGCTCTAGCTGCATATTGGGCCATAAAGAAATTTGAAGTCCATCTGTATGGCCAACATTTTACACTGAGAACCGACCACCGACCTCTCCTATATTTACAGACTGCAGACAAGCTAAATCCTCGTCTGAAAAGGTGGGCACTTTACCTGAATCTTTTTAAATTCACTGCCCAACATGTTCATGGCAAGGACAATGACCTTGCTGATCTACTAAGTCGACGGTCGTTACCCTCAAATGAGGAAGCTGGTGCTGTTAGCCTAAATTTGGCTAGTCAGTAAAGATTACTTCTCTAATGTGTTGTTTATTTTTATGTTTATCTTTTATGTCTTTAATACTGTACTGTACTTGTTTATTTTAAGCGTACCAACGTTATTCCAAATGGAAGACGAAAAAGATGAAGAATAATTTTTTGATCGTAGTTTTATATTTCCCTTTGTGGGACTTTGAAAGCCAGAACTTGGCAGAAACATTTTAGTTTAGTGTTGAATAGCTGAAACTGTTTTAAATCCAGTCGCCAATGTTAATGACGACGTGGTTCAAATGTTTAATTTGCGTATACTGTATTTTATTTTGTATATTATATTATTGCCTTCTTGCATGTGAAGCATTCATAAACTTAAATATTGATATTTACTGATATCTAATTGTGATTTAATTGTCTTGAAATTTGAATTTGATCACATTTCTTTTATGTTTTGCATGTCATTTAATGTTTTGTTTACAAGACTTGTTTACTTTTACTAACAGTATGATATGTTCCAGTGGTGGATCCCATTCTTATTATTCATTTGTCCTCTTCCATGAGAAGGATATCTCATCCCTCATAATAACACTGAAGTCACCGTAACTTCCTCTGTTCTTTTTTCGCCTTCTGTAGTAGAATTTTGCTAAATCAATATTCTCTAGAAAGGGCCTTTGTGACAGAGTGTTTCGCTCAATGTCAACAGAGGCTGTTAGATGCCTTATCAAATAAATTAGTAACATAACTGTTATTTTCTAACTAAAAAAAAAATAATTCCCTTTAACATAACTGTTATTTTCTAACTAAAAAAATTAATTCCCACTTCTTGACTTTCGCAGATTATGATTATTTGCAATTTGTATTTTAGCTTATAGCTAATTTTAAATAGCTTATTTACTCTTCTTGTACATGTAGAAGTATAGCCCCAATATAAAGGCTGCTCCTATTTTTCTGTCTGCTACGAGCCAAGAAAATTAAGAAAAAAATAACCAGTAACCTAACTTTTCATTATTATTCTCGTTTTATTTTATTTGCTTCCACTTGTTGCACCTAAAAATACTGTCTCTCCCTTGCATCCCTGCTATAATTGTCTGCCAGGGCCCACCACTAAAATAGTCCTTAAAATAATATCAGAGCCAATTACTGCTCTAGGAATGTCTCCTACAGATGACCTCACGAGGAACAAGGAGACGCTCTCTTTTGGCGCCGAGACTGCCCAGAGGCAACATCTCGCCTGGGTAGTCTAAGTTTATTTCAAATCTTAATTACGTGGCATCTTCACAGGAATTCATCTAGCACACCAAGGAATTCATCGAGCACAACAAGGTGAGGGATAGTGTATGGTAAAGCTCGTGGGTCAAGCAAATTGGTTTATTTTCGAGAATTAGTTACATTCGTTACTGGATAAATCTTATGGATTTTTATTCTCTGATTTCCTTCCAAGTCACACGAAATTTTGTAGATTACCAAACTGGAATCTCACATGCCAAAGTTAATTCCTTAACCTGTAAATTACAGCTGATATATATTGCTGAGAAGTTTCTTTTCACTGAATGTGATAAACGAAAATCTCATCCTCTGAAGACTGGTGATGAGCCCGTAAAAATCTATCTCTCTTCCTAATAAATTCTAATTTCCTTTCACCCCTTTCTATCATCGTAAATAAAGTGTTTTACTTCAAAACTCGTCAATAAAGCTATTTGCCAAAAAACAAAATTGCAAATATTTAAAAGGTAATTTTTCCCAGTTGGCTTTGCAAATATTTCTTGTTAACCACAATTTAATGAATGCATACCGTATTTATCTTGCTAATTCTTCATATGTTGGGGATAAAGTGTTTTGAGTTATAAGTTGCAAATACCTCAAAAGGTGGTTTTACACCCTTTTTTCATTGCAAAGTTCTTGATAACTAAAAGTGAATGAATACTGTATTTATCTCGTAGATTCTTCCTTTATCCTAAATAGAGTGTTACCATATTAATTATTAATCAGTAATAAGCATTGCAACTTTTGTGGTTTCCCACAATTTAAGGAATACATACAGTACTGTATTTGTCTTGCTTATTCTTCATTTATTGTGAATATATTGTTTTCTTTAAAAACCAGTAAAGAATTAATGTTTTGTATGCTATTATGGTAGCATAAATATTTCTGGTTAGCTGTGAATAACCTATATATATTCATCCAGTAGAATGACATTGGAAACTCATTATATGTGTGCTCATGCTTTCAGTTTCCCATTATAAACAGTGTGTCATTTCTGTTTCTGAAATTGCAGTGTCCTGTATTCTACTCTGCCTGTGTGACAGAGGTAATCATCGAGTTGAGGCCAAAGTCTTGGCATACGTCCGTGGTGCCAGGAAACTAAATCATACTCACCACCTCCGGGATTCGAGGCAGCATTTCATAAAATTTAATTTGAGAAATTTAATTCAATTCTTTTAATGTCATTGCATTTCCAAAATTAAAAGAAAGTTGAATTCTAAGTTTCATTTAACCGACTAATGGTAACAGAGCTGGGGTGTTCAAGTACAAATATCTGTCTTGTCTGTTTGTGAGCTCTTAACCGAGCTCGGTACTTTGAGTCCCCTTAGTAAAACAGAATCTTAACAACACTCTAGCATCCTAAAACCCCACACAAAGTACTTCTTATAGCATAGGCCTAGCCTAGTGTGACAGAGTGTTTCGCTCAAAGTCACCAGAGGCTGTTAGATGCCTTATTAAGTAATTTAGTAACTTAACTGTCATTTTTCTAACTAAAAAAAATAATTTCTACTTCTTGACTTTTGCAGATTATGATTATTTGCAATTTATATTTTAGTTTATAGCTAATTTTAAATATACCTTATTTACTCTTCTTCTACGTGTAGAAGAATAGTCCCGATATAAAGGCTGCTCCTATTTTCCGTCTCCTACGAGCAAAGAAAGTTCTAGAGATTATTTACCAGTAACCTAACTTTTCATTATTATTCTCGTTTTATTCTATTTGCTTCCACTTATTGCACCTAAAAATACTGTCTCTCCCTTGCATCTCTGCTATAATTGTCTGCCAGGGACCACCACTAAAATAGTCCTTAAATGATATCAGAGCCAGTTACTGCTCTAGAAATGTATCCTACAGATGAACTCACCAGGAGAGACAATGAGGCGTCCTCCATTGGCGCCCAAACTTCCAAGAGGCAATATCTCGCCTGAGCAGTCTAAGTTTATTTCAAACCTTATTTACATGGCATCTTCACAGGAATTCATCTATCACAACAAGTGTCCTGTATTCTACTCTGCCTGTGTGACAGAGATAATCGTCGAGTTGAGGCCAAAGTCTTGGCATACGTCCGTGGTGCCGGGAAACGAAATCGTGCTCACCACCTCCGGGATTCGAGACAGCATTTCATAAAATTTAATTTGAGATATTTAATTAAATTCTTTTAATGTCTTTGCATTTCCAAAATTAAAAGAAAGTTGAATTCTGAGTTTCATTTAACCGAGTCCTGGTATAATGGGTGGGATGTTTAAGTACTAATATCTGTCCTGTCTGTTTGTGAGCTCTTAACCGAGCTCAGTACTTTGAGTCTCCTTAGTAAAACAGAATCTTAACAGCACTCTGCCATCCCCCCAACAAGGTGGGACCTATAACCATAGATAGAGACAAACCAAGGAGACTAGATGAGTGGCTTCAAGAGACCACCAACCAACACACTCCCTCAGAGTGTTGGGGGGGAGATATATGCGCTACGAATGGGGAAGTGAATGGGAGGTCGCAGCCAGAGAGCAAGTGGGCGAATGCAGTTTATAGCAGTGGAAGAGAGAGAAAGAATGACTGTGACCGATTTTGAGTGATATGGGAGGGTGATTAGGGGGGTGGAGTTGTGAGATACTTGTTTTAAAGTATAATCTCAATGGCAGGTGATGTAGATGTTGCAATATATATTAAGAGATATATTTATGTTAATGCTTTAAAAGTCAACTTAGTAAAGTTCCACCTGCCCGGATATGGCCGAGGTACAGTATTTTATTATGTCCCCTACTCCGTCAGTAAGATAGTTGTTCGATTTTCGAAATCCCAAGAGAGATATTAGCCGATAAAGGACGCGAATCCATGAATGATTTTTATTTTCTAGCTGAAGTATTTCAATCAATTATTGAAAAAATACAGCTAATAAATAAATAAATTACTAAATGATATATGTATGTACAAAAGAGGTTTCAAGACCTTTCCTGTCTTTCGAGGTATTCTGTTGGGAAATAAAAATTTAATAAAGAAAGAGAGAGAGAGAGAGAGAGAGAGAGAGAGAGAGAGAGAGAGAGAGAGAGAGAGAGAGAGAGAGAGAGAGAGAGAGAGAGAGAGAGAAACCCATTATATTCAAGTTGATAGAAAAAAAAAAAAAAAAAAAAAATATATATATATATATATATATATATATATATATATATATATATATATATATATATATATATATATATATATATATATACATACATACATACATACAGTTGTTAACATGGCACAGGAAAAAAAATGTAGGATTTTGATTATGGGAGACTTTAATCATAAAGAGATAGATTGGATAAATCTTGACCCACACAGTGGTGAGGACTCATTCGGGGCAAGATTCCTAGATTGCGTACAAGGGAATTTCCTACACCAACATGTAATGGAACCAACAAGGGCCAGGGGTGGGGATGAGCCATCACTACTTGATCTAGTGTTCACAGATAATGTGTTGGATATTGAAAAAATTGAGTATGAACCACCAATTGGAAAGAGTGACCACTGTGTGTTGTTGATGGAGTATATCATTGAAGATATTCTTCCTGAGAGTAGAGGCACTGGGGACATGAGGAGGAACTATCCGAAAGGAGATTACATCAAAATGAATGAGCTTTTTGCAGTTATTGACTGGAGAACCTTATTTTACAACAAATCTGTACAAGAAATGTATGACATCTTTTGTGAGAAATATGGGAAGATAGTAGATTGCTGCGTACCTGTCACCAAAGTAGGTGTAATTCATGCCAGAGAGAAATGGTTCGATAATGGGTGTAAAAGAGCTAAGGAGTGGAGAGACAAATGCTGGAAAAGGTATAGGAGGAGAAAAAACAGAAATGCCTGGCAAACCTACAAAAGAGCAAGATATGATTACCTAAGTAAAAGGAGAGAGGCAGAGAGAGACTATGAGAGGGACATCACCAGGAAGGCTAAAGAAAATCCCAAGCTTTTCCACAGCTTTATCAGAGGAAAACTGAAGGTAAAAGAACAGGTTTTAAGGTTAAAGAGAGCGGATGGAAGCATCACTGAGACGGATGAAGAGATCTGCAAAGAATTGAACAAGGAGTTTCGGTCAGTATTTACTGTAGAAAATACCCCACCCCCTCAGATTGCAGTGATAGAAGCTCAAGGGCCGGTATTAGAGAACATCAACCTTACAGCCACAGAGGTATGCAAAGCGCTGATAGATTTAGATGTTCATAAAGCTACAGGTCCTGATGACATATCCCCTCATGTGCTTAAAAAATGCGCAAACTCAATATCAGTGGCACTAAGTATCATATTTAAAAAGTCACTGGAGTCAGGGTGAGATTCCAAGATGCTGGAAACAAGCAAATGTGATACCTATCTTCAAAAAGGGAAGGAGGGATACGGCTCTGAACTATAGACCAGTTTCCTTGACCAGCATAGTTTGCAAAGTTAAGGAGAAACTACTAAGGAAACATATCTCTCTTCACTTGGAATCCTTCAACTTTTTTTCAGTGAGGCAACATGGCTTCAGAGAAGGTAGATCAACAGTAACAAACTTATTAGAATTTTATAATGAGGTAAGCCAAATCTTACAGGAAAGAGAGGGCTGGGCAGATTGCATATTCCTAGACTTCCAGAAAGCGTTTGACACTGTTCCACATGGGAGACTTATTAAGAAGCTGCAAGCAATGGCTAAAATAGGTGGAAATGTTTTAGAATGGATAAAAACTTACTTAGAAGGAAGGGAACAGAGGGTTAGAGTAAGACACTCAGTGTCTGAATGGAGAAGAGTTAGTAGTGGAGTTCCACAGGGTTCAGTTTTAGGGCCACTTTTGTTCCTTGTATATGTAAATGACCTACCAGAGTCTGTAAATTCATTCATGAATATGTTTGCAGATAATGCAAAGATTGTGCAGAAAGAAAAAAACGAGAACAATGGTAGAGAACTTCAGGAGGATCTAAATAATCTGCATGAGTGGTCAGAAAAGTGGCTAATGAAATTCAATACTTCAAAATGTAAGGTAATGAGAATGGGTACAAGTGCAAGAAGGCCCAAGCTTGACTACTCGGTGGCTGGAGTACAACTTCAAGAGACAGAAAATGAGAGAGATCTAGGAGTAAACATACTGGCAGATTTGTGTCCAGAAATACATATAAATGGCATAGTAAGGGCAGCATATGCATTCTTATCAAATGTAAGGGTAGCCTTCAGGCACATGGACAAGGAAATGTTCAGAAATATTTATGTAACCTATGTGAGGCCAAAACTCGAATATGCAGCCCCCTTTTGGAATCCACACTTGAAAAAGCACATAGCTAAGCTTGAAAAAGTTCAAAGACATGCCACGAAACTGGTGCCAGAAATACGCAATCTCAGTTATGATGAGAGGCTGAGCGAATTAGACTTACCATCACTCGAAGCTAGAAGAGTGAGGGGGGATATGGTGACAGTCTTTAAATTCCTTCATGGTTATGATAGAGTGGATAGGGATCGATATTTTGATATGGCTGGCTCTAGAACTAGAGGTCATAGTTTGAAGCTTGGTAAGAAAACTTCTTTGCAGGATGTAAGGAAATACTTTTTCAGTGTAAGAGTAGTTGATAATTGGAATTGGCTAAGCGAGGAGGTAGTTAATGCTATCTCAATCCATAGTTTTAAGGACAGGTATGATAAGTATCACTAAGTCTAAAATGGAACCGATCAGGAGACGGGAAGATACGAGCTTTGGGCTCTTTCCCGTAAACACAATTAGGTAATCCCAATTAGGTAATCACTCCAAAACTAGAGTTTGGGGAGAAGTTAAAGTCACTGAGTGTTGTTTGTGGGAGTGACAGTGTTCAAAAGTAGAATGTAAGTTGTAGCGTTATTTATACTCCAAAATGTGCGTTAAAAGGAAAAATACCCCGAGAACAAACTTTAACCCGCATTTAAGGATTTTGTTCGTTAAGAGGTTATGCAGGTAGGGAAAGAGAGTAGACTAACATGTGCCCTGATAGGTAGGTGTTTTACACAACCATACTGTTGATGGGAAGTATAGGTGAGACCTATAACCATAGATAGAGACAAACCTAGGAGGCTAGATGAGTGGCTTCAAGAGACCACCAACCAACACACTCCCTCAGAGTGTTGGGGGGAGATATATGCGCTACGAATGAGGAAGTGAATGGGAGGTCGCAGCCAGAGAGCAAGAGGGCGAACGCAGTTTATAGCAGTGGAAGAGAGAGAAAGAATGACTGTGACCGATTTTGAGTGATATGGGGGGGTGATTAGGGGGGTGGGGTCGTGAGATACTTGTTTTAAAGTATAATTTCAATGGCAGGTGATGTAGACGTTGCAATATATTTTAAGAGATATATTTATGTTAATGCTTTAAAAGTCAACGTAGTAAAGTTCCACCTGCCCGGATATGGCCGAGGTACAGGTTTTTTATTATGTCCCCTACTCCGCCAATAAGATAGTTGTTCGATTTTCAAAATCCCAAGAGAGATATTAGCCGATAAAGGACGCGAATCCATGAATGATTTTTTATTTTCTAGCTGAAGTATTTAAATCAATTATTGAAAAAATACAGCTAATAAATAAATAAATTACTAAATGATATACGTATGTACAAAAGAGGTTTCAAGACCTTTCCTGTCTTTCGAGGTATTCTGTTGGGAAATAAAAATTTAGAGAGAGAGAGAGAGAGAGAGAGAGAGAGAGAGAGAGAGAGAGAGAGAGAGAGAGAGAGAGAGAGAGAGAGAGAGAGAGAGAGAGAGAGAGAGACCTAAGCTCGTATCTATCCGTCTCCTGATCGGTTCCATTTTGTACTTAGTGATTCTTATCATAACTGTCCTTAAAACTATGGATTGAGATAGCATTAACTACCTCCTCGCTTAGCCAATTCCAATTATCAACTACTCTTACACTGAAAAAGTATTTCCTTACATCCTGCAAAGAAGTTTTCTTACCAAGCTTCAAACTATGACCTCTAGTTCTAGAGCCAGCCATATCAAAATATCGATCCCTATCCACTCTATCATAACCATGAAGGAATTTAAAGACTGTCACCATATCCCCCCTCACTCTTCTAGCTTCGAGTGATGGTAAGTGTGTGATTACCTAATTGTGATTACCTAATTGTGTTTACGGGAAAGAGCCCAAAGCTCGTATCTTCCCGTCTCCTCATCGGTTCCATTTTATACTTAGTCATACTTATCATACCTGTCCTTAAAACTATGGATTGAGATAGCATTAACTACCTCCTCGCTTAGCCAATTCCAATTATCAACTACTCTTACACTGAAAAAGTATTTTCTTACATCCTGCAAAGAAGTTTTCTTACCAAGCTTCAAGTAATGACCTCTAGTTCTAGAGCCAGCCATATCAAAATATCGATCCCTATCCACTCTATCATAACCATGAAGGAATTTAAAGACTGTCACCATATCCCCCCTCACTCTTCTAGCTTCGAGTGATGGTAAGTTTAATTCCCTCAGCCTCTCATCATAACTGAGATTGCGTATTTCTGGCACCAGTTTCGTGGCATGTCTTTGAACTTTTTCTAGCTTAGCTATGTGCTTTTTCAAGTGTGGATTCCAAAAGGGGGCTGCATATTCGAGTTTTGGCCTCACATAGGTTACATAAATATTTCTGAACATTTCCTTGTCCATGTGCCTGAAGGCTACCCTTACATTTGATAAGAATGCATATGCTGCCCTTACTATGCCATTTATATGTATTTCTGGAGACAAATCTGCCAGTATGTTTACTCCTAGATCTCTCTCATTTTCTGTCTCTTTAAGTTGTACTCCAACCACCTAGTAGTCAAGCTTCGGCCTTTTTGCACTTGTACCCATTCTCATTACCTTACATTTTGAAGTATTGAATTTCATTAGTCACTTTTCTGACCACTCATGCAGATTATTTAGATCCTCCTGAAGTTCTCTACCATTGTTCTCGTTTTTTTACTTTCTTCACAATCTTTGCATCATAAGAACATAAGAATAGAGGACACTGCAACATGCCTACTGGCACACGCGAGGCAGCTCCATTTTTGAATTGTATTTTCAGCATGTCTAACCTATTCTATTCTACTCTACTTATTTATTCTATTTTTCTTTTTATGATTTTTCTAATAAGCACTAACCTATTCATACCCACCCTACCTCTGTCATATGTCTATCTAATCTACATTTGAAGGTGTCTAAGGTATTGGCATTTACTATCATACTAGGAAGCTTGTTCCATGCATCAGCTACTCTATTACCAAACCAATTTTTACCAATTTCCCTTCTGAACCTAAATTTATCAAGCTTAAATCCATTATTTCGAGTTCTGGTTTGATCATGAATTTTTAAAACTTTATTAATATCTCCCTTGTTAATCCCTTTAAACCATTTATACACTTCAATCATATCCCCCCTAACTCTTCGCCTCTCTAGAGAATGTAGATTAAGTTTTTTTAATCTGTCCTCATATGGTAGATTTCTGATATTGTGTATCATCTTGGTCATTCTTCGCTGCACTCTCTCCAAGGATTCAATTTCCATTCTATAATAGGGTGACCAGAATTGCACAGCATAATCTAAATGGGGCCTAACTAATGCAAGATAGAGCTGCAAAATAACTTTTTCCGTCCTATTGCTGACGCTTCTTGAGATAAATCCTAAAATTCTGTTTGCTTTATTTCTGACTGCTGTGCATTGCTCTCTTGGCTTAAGACTACTACTCACAAGAACTCCCAAATCCCTTTCACACTGAGAACTCATGATTTCATGGTTATTTAGCTTATAACTAGTATTGTCATTTATAGTACCCATTTTAACTACTTTACATTTTTCAACATTAAATTCCATTTGCCATTTGTCCGACCATTCAGATAATCTATTTAGATCTTCCTGTAAAGCATGAATGTCTTCTTTTCCATTTATAGTTCTACCTATTTTAGTGTCGTCTGCGAATTTACTTAGGTTACTACTGATATCCGAATCCAGATCATTTAGATATATGATGAATAATAGGGGACCCAGTACCGAGCCTTGTGGTACCCCGCTAGTAACCGAGCCCCACTCTGATTTCTCTCCATTTATGCAAACCCTCTGTTTTCTGTCTTTTAACCATTGTTTGATCCATCTGAGCACAGCTCCTCCTATACCATGAGCTTCCAGCTTTTTAACTAATCTTTTGTGAGGAACTCTATCAAAAGCTTTGCTAAAATCTAGATATATTGTATCATATTCTTTGCCACAATCTACTGCCTCGTAAACTTCTGAATAAAAAGACAGTAAGTTTGTAAGGCACGAAAAACCCTTAAGAAACCTGTAAAGGTTTGTATTAATAATGAGCGTATATCATGGCTTCCAGTTTATTGTTGCAAGATGTGTGCCGGTCGGCTCAATCAATATAAACATTAGAAACCAAATAGGTAGAAATACAATGAAAACAAAAGAGGTGCGATAAAGGGAATAACCTTATTATCAATAAAGGATTAGATCACTTATATCATAACATTCCTTTCCCCTAGAATTTGCAATACATCACATATAAAAAATAAGTCATCAACTTCTTAAAACAAGGCACACATGAACATTCTATATAAGGAGTTCAAAACACTATTTACAAATTAAGACGATCAGGGGGCTTGATATTTCTCTGAGACCTTCTCACTACTGGAGTCTGTATAGGTAACTCATCACATGCACTATTACTTACATCTCTTGAAGGTACATTAATAACATCTTTTGAAAGTACACCATTTGTTTCTATAATATTAGAATTGGTTGTTAATTCACTAGGAACACTTGTTACAACAGGATTATCAGCTTCAATTTCACTTACAACAGGATTATCATAATCATTATTCAACATTTCATTATTAGACTGATTGAAATCTCCAAAATATCTATGCATCAATTGATCAGAATGTCTTTTCCATATCATATTCCCTGAACAATGTACTTGCACTTTATAATTTCTTAAACCTAATACTTCTACAATTCTACCTTCCACCCATAGTGGACCTTTACCATAGTTACGTGCAAACACAGCATCATCAACTTTGTACATGTTTTCTTCATTTGAAAGACTATCATTACATTCTTTACTTTCTTTCAGCTTTACATCTACAGTACCTCTGAAATTTCTATTAAACATAATCTCTGCAGGAGCTTTTCCTGTAGCAGAATGTACAGTTCTTCTATAGTTATAAAGAAAACGACAAACTCTAGTAGTATAATCTCCCTCTTTAAATTTCCTTAAACCCTCCTTAAATGTCCTTACAGCTCTTTCTGCAAGACCATTAGAGGCTGGATGATAAGGGGCAGGACAAACATGTTTTATACCATTCTTTTGCAAAAACACCTTCATTTCCTGTGATACAAAATTAGGAGCATTATCTGACACTATCATGTCTGGCAAGCCAAAATTAGAAAATACTTTCCTTAGGTGATTTATAGTGACACCAGATGTTGCAGAACTAGAGAACTGTATATCTAAGAACTTACTATAAGAATCAATGACAATTAGAAAATATTTACCATCAATAGGACCTGCATAGTCCATATGGACCCTAGACCATGGTTTTCCCGTATTAGGCCATGACAAAGTATTAGCTGGTGGTTGTTTATAATTCTTAAAACAAATATTACAATTCTTTGTCATCTCTGCAAGGTCTTGGTCAATCTTTGGCCACCAAACCCATTTCCTAGCCTCTGCTTTCATGGCATTTATTCCATTATGACCATTATGTAAATGAGTCAATATCTTACACCTCAACTCTACAGGTATTACAATACGATTCCTGTATAACACTACATCATTATGAAGAGACAATTCATCTTTAACATTACCATATTCCATGAGTAACAAATTATTTTCTTTAGACCAACCAAATCTTAGACAATTAATTAACTGAGACATCACTTTATCTTTCTTATTATATTGTCTAATTACCTTATAAGAAATTTCATCAAAATCAAGCAATTCCACTAATCTTACATACTCAGCAGGAATCCCAGACTGAATTTCATCTTCTACTGGAAGACGGCTAAGTGCATCGGCAATAACATTTTCCTTTCCAGGTTTATGCACTAGATCAAAGTCATATTGAGAAAGTAACAAAGCCCATCTTTGCATCCTAGAATTGGCATTCTGAGGAATTGGCTTATCTTTACCAAACAATCCTAAAAGTGGTTTATGGTCCGTTCTGGCCATAAATTTTCTACCCAAAAGAAAATATCTAAATCTTTTGACAGCGAAAATCAAAGACAATCCTTCTTTATCCAACTGTGAATATTTCATCTCAGCACTACTCAATTTCTTACTTGCAAAATAAATAGGTCTTTCTACTCCATTGACCTTTTGCAATAACACACATCCTACACCAACAGGTGAAGCATCAACTTCTACAATCAAGGGATATGACCCATCAAAATTTACTAATACTTTAGAGTCTACAAAATCTTGTTTAAGACATTTAAATGCATTCTGTTCAATCTTTGTCCATTCAAACTTGGCACCTTTTTTCAGTAAATCATACAATGGAGCTGATTTAGTTGAAAAATTCTTAATAAATCTACAGTAAAATGTAATCATCCCTAAAAATGAGTGGACCTCTGCTACTGAGATAGGACAAGGAGCATCCAAAATTGCTTTAACCTTCTTTGGGGATGGTTTTATTCCTTCACTTGATATACAGTAACCTAAATATTCAATACATTCCATATTTAAAACTGTTTTACTCTTATTTATCTGTACATTATGAGATTGCAACACATTTAAAACTTTTTTGAGTCTCTCATCATGCTCATCTTTAGTTTCACCACTGACAACTATATCATCCATATATGCAGCAACACCATCAATATTACATAAGATCTGTGAAATAAATCTTTGAAAAATACCAGGAGAAGAGGACAAGCCAAAGGGCAACCTCTTGTATTTATACATTCCTTTGTGTGTATTAATAACTAAAAACTCTTGACTTTGTTCTTCAACAGGTATTTGCAAATATGCATTCTTCAAATCAATCTTAGAAAAAATTTTGCCTTTGCCAACACTGCACAAAAGTTCATCAATCTTAGGCAAGGGGTATTTATCACATTGTATTTGCTTATTCAAATACTTAAAATCTGCACATATGCGAATTTCTTTCTTATTCTCTTTTAACACAGGTACAATAGGCGCAGCCCATTCACTATGAGATACAGATTCTATAATATTTTCACTTACAAGTTTATCAATGGCCTCTTCAACCATCTCTTTATGGTAAAATGGAACAGTACGTGCTTTTACAAACTTTGGAATAGCATCACTCTTTATATGAATTTTAGCTACAATGCTAGAAATAGGTTTGCTTACATTAACATTATAATCTTCAAACACTTGTTCAACACTTACATTATGAACATTGTTAACCTTGGTACTTCCATCTAATCCTGCTAAATAAATACCAACTTGTTTCATTAGATTTTTACCACATAAATTTGTATTCTTTGAACCAACAACATAAAAGACTTGTGATACATTATATCCATTATACACAACAGGAGCAACCACTTTTCCCAAAACCTTTATTTTAAAATCATCATAAGCCTGTAAGGGTTTCTTACATTGTTCAACTTTCAAATTCAACTTCTCAACCCAATCTTTATTCAAAGTTGAAACAGTAGCACCACTATCAACCTCAAAAGGAACTTGGATCTTATTAACAGAAAAATAAAATTGTTCAGCATGAACAGCATAGATTTTATCTCTGACAGTTAACACTTTATCATCCTCATCATCATTATCACTTAATGATACATCTTGATCATTCACAATCTTTACAGTTTTCCTACTATTAAACTTAGGTTTACTCCTAAAATCTTTCTTGCTTGGTCTATTTGAACCTTTAGCTGTACTATAACCACTCTCTCTTTTGGCTTCTTTACAAACCTTCTGTAAATGACCCTTTTTATGACAATTATAACATGATAAATGCTTAAATCTACAACAAAAGCTGCCATGAGAGGAACCACAATGTTGACAAGATAAACCTACATATTTTCTTCTTACAACCTGAACCTGTGACTGAACCTCATCTTTCTCACTTACAAATGCTTTTTCCATGTTCAAAATTCTCTCCAAAATAGCCTGAGAGGTCATTGCTTGGAGATCTATGTTGAGAGCCACTATATTTGAAAAATAAACTTCAGCATCTACAGCCATAAATAACTGATCTCTTACTCTACCATCAAATTGGTTGCCAAAATTACAATGCTTTGCTAGAGCCTTTAAATCAGCATACAATTCTTTTACACTCTCATCCTTCCTTTTTTTTCTTTGCTGGAAGGCTAGCAAACTTCTGTGATAAGAAGGCGTAACAATAAAATGACCTTTCAATAACTGAACCAAGTCTGCATAAGACTTTGTGTGGGGCAAATCAGGAGCACAAAGATTGCCTAAAACACTAAAAACATCAGTACCCAATGACACAAGCAGGAGATTTTTTTTCTCGTCAGCCTCAGTGACATTTAAATGACTAAAATGTGCCTCTAATAGGCTTAGCCATAATTCCAAGGAAATTTTCGATGGATTAAAACAATCAATTCTAATCTGATTCAACGACGACGACATTGCGGACCTATTCTGTAATATTACCAGTATCCACAAACACTTAGGCTAATGTAGCACCCAAACAACCGACAATTCGATATGCTAGGGTAGCAAAAACGTATGCTAGGCTTGAAGAAACATGCGCCCAAAACTGCAGCAACATCATACAGGACACCTAGGCTTAAATCCAACACTAGCCTAGTCGAGGTGAATCACGCAGCATCAATCCAGGATCCAATTAGGCATAACCATGGTAGCCTAATCCTGGCGTCGGCAAACAAAACATTTGGCACCTACCAGAAATCTTGCAAGGCGAATCTATTTAAGCCAGTAATATAACCAAACTCAAGAGGTTTCCCATATCCATGAAGGGTTTACTCGTCGCCAAATGTAAAGGTTTGTATTAATAATGAGCGTATATCATGGCTTCCAGTTTATTGTTGCAAGATGTGTGCCGGTCGGCTCAATCAATATAAACATTAGAAACCAAATAGGTAGAAATACAATGAAAACAAAAGAGGTGCGATAAAGGGAATAACCTTATTATCAATAAAGGATTAGATCACTTATATCATAACAAAACCCGTGTTGTGAAAGTTTTATCAGTCTGTGTAATTCTAGATGTGCCCTTATTTTATTTGCAATTATGGATTCTAGAATCTTACCCACTGTTGACGTTAAACTTACCGGCCTATAATTATTCTTTTTAACACGTTCTCCTTTTTTAAATATTGGTACCACATCTGCCAATTTCCACTCCATGGGTACCGATCCTAATTTTATTGAATTATTAAATAATGCAGTTAGAGGACAACTAAGCTCTTCCTTGCATTCCTTTAATATTCTAGCATATATTCCATCAGGTCCCGGAGATTTATGAGCCTTTAATTTATCTATTTCTTTTATTACCTCCTCTCTCGTAATATTTATTGAACTAAGAATATTATCGGGACTGTCTCTGTAAATGGATTCTACTTCCGGAATATTTTCCAAGTTTTCATTTGTAAATACAGATAAGAAATAATCATTTAAACATGTACACATCACTTTATCGTCATCTGTGATATGGCCATTGGCTACTTCAATTGGTCCGACTTTTTCCTTAAATTTTGTTTGATAATGTTGATAAAACCCTTTAGGATTTTCTTTAGCTTCTCCTGCTATTCGAACTTCGTATTTTCTTTTCGACTCTCTAACTATCTTTTTAACTTCCCTGTGTATCTGTATATATTGCTGCCTCACCTGCTCTTCACCTCTTTTTAGTTTCCTGTATATTCCTCTTTTAATACCTATAAGATTCTTTATTCTATTGTTCATCCATTTAGGGTCATTTTTTCTTGATCTGCAATGTTTCATGGGAATATAGTCTCTCTGACTATTCTTAAGAGTCATGACAAAATTGTTATATTCCTCATCCAAATTTATATTAACTGACGGGCTGCTGTTCTTTCCTGTGAGAGAATTTAATGTATTGATCTTATCTTGTGATAATCCTTGGCATGTGGTACCCAAATTTCGGGGTAATCCGCTACCTGCGACCTGACCTGCTGGATTAACTACCCACATCTGTACCCCAGAAATCCCTTCCCATACCTCATTAGATAATTTAGTTTTTAAGCCCTCAAAATCTCCTGCTCTAAAGTTTGGAACAATATTCTTATTTTCCTTTATAGTTTCCTTGAAAATTATGTTAAATCTAATGGAATCATGGTCACTGTTGCCCAATTTTTCACCAACTTCTAAATTTGTAACCATATTCTCTCTATTACTAAGAACTAAATCTAGTGTATTCACCCCCCGTGTTGCTTCATGTACATGCTGAGAAAGGAAATTGTCTTCTACTACTTCCAAAAACTCCCTAGAGCTACTATCACCTGTTATGGTTTCCCAGTTAATATGTCTAAAATTAAAATCGCCTACAATGCAAACTCTATTTGACCTGCTCACTTTAGAAATTTCATCGTATATAACTTGCGACTCTATATTATCTAGATCAGGTGGTCTGTAGACTACTCCTACAACTAGACTTTCTATATTATTTTTAATTTCAACCCATAAGGTTTCTGAATTTAGATTTGTCTTAATTCCAGACTTAATGCAGCTTCTGAGGCTATCTTTAATATACATAATTACCCCTCCCCCTCTTTTATCTGCACTACGATCAGCATTATAAAGTTTATATCCTGTAATTATGTACTCAGCTTTAAGGTGTTTGCTTTCTAATTTAATCCAACTTTCACTAATGCATATTATATCCGGTCTCTCACTACATACTATGGCTCTCAGTTCTTCTATCTTGTTACCTAAACTACGGCTATTTGTATAATATACTTTTAAACTTTCTCTAGCTTCACCCTTCTTGTGGCTATTCTTTTTGTTAATATTTGTTCTATGTAACAAATGGTTCTTATCCTTAGACTCCCAGTTATTTGACCCACTATTTACTGAACCCTTACTGACTAATTTCTCTGCACAAGTATTAATCATTTCATTATTTGTGTCTAACAAAACCCCCCTACCTCTCTGTCTATCATACCAGCCAATACCGAGACACCTGAATTAGAAAGATGCACTCCATCCCTTGCATACATATGCTTACGACTAGTGAAGTGATCCCACCCGTCTATAAAACCTATATTATTCTCCCGACAGAAGACTTTCATCCTAGCATTTACTCCTATAGCTCGAGACGACCACTCTGAACTTTGGCTAAGCCTAGGGAGAATACCACACATCACAGGAACTGCACCCCTTTTCCTAATCTTATCCAGGGCTTGTCTATACAACCTAATCAGCTCTTCACTTCTACCATCCTGCACGTCATTTCCCCCAGCTATCAAGCAAACAACATCTTTTTTCTCAATCCAGCTATTTATTGACTCACCCACCTTCTTCATACCTGCTCCAGGGAAAAAATATTTTCCTCTAACTCTATGCCTGAGTTTCCTGTCTACATATCTGCATAGTGAATCCCCTACAATTACCAAAGAACGAGACTTATCCGGAGGATGGGTTACTCCGACCTTGGGAGACTTACCTAGGCTCTTGACCTGAGAGCTTTTCCCACTTCCATTTTTACGATCGCTAGTACACCTATCTGACTCTATGGTTCCTGAAGAATTGCTGCCGCCACTGTCACATTCATCTCTAAGTGACCTAAATGAATTAGCAACCTGTAGTCTAAAAGTATCATTTTTCTTAAGAACCATTTTCGTTGAACCCTTATTCACAACTTTCCAGTCGTCTTCATTATTCAATCGACCCTTCCTGGTTAACACCTCTACTTTACCTCTCAGATCCCTGTTCTCCTCAGCTAAGGATCTGACCTCCTGCCTGACTGCGGCCAACTCATTTCTTAAATTAAAAATGAGTTTGCTTGCGTCAGACGAGGACAAATCCCCAGCACAGCCACAAACAGCACCAACAACGACACAACTACCAACACCACTACCACTAACACCACCAGCACAAAGAACACCACCACTCTCCATTGTACTAAGATTGGTCAAGATTAGAGCTACTGGAAGCACGTCCTCACTGGATGAACCCAGGAACTAAACCGCAAACATATTCATGAATGAATTTACAGACTCTGGTAGGTCATTTACATATACAAGGAACAAAAGTGGCCCTAAAACTGAACCCTGTGGAACTCCACTACTAACTCTTCTCCATTCAGACACTGAGTGTCTTACTCTAACCCTCTGTTCCCTTCCTTCTAAGTAAGTTTTTATCCATTCCAAAACATTTCCACCTATTCTAGCCATTGATTGCAGCTTCCTAATAAGTCTCCCATGTGAAACAGTGTCAAACGCTTTCTGGAAGTTTAGGAATATGCAATCTGCCCAGCCCTCTCTTTCCTGTAGGATTCGGCTTACCTCATTATAAAATTCTAATAAGTTTGTTACTGTTGATCTACCTTCTCTGAAGCCATGTTGCCTCACTGACAAAAAGTTGAAGGATTCCAAGTGAAGAGAGATATGCTTCCTTAGTAGTTTCTCCTTAACTTAACTTTGCAAACTATGCTGGTCAAGGAAACTGGTCTATAGTTCAGAGCCGTATCCCTCCTTCCCTTTTTGAAGATAGGTATCACATTTGCTTGTTTCCAGCATCTTGGAATCTCCCCTGACTCCAGTGACTTTTTAAATATGATACTTAGTGCCACTGATATTGAGTTTGCGCATTTTTTAAGCACATGAGGGGATATGTCATCAGGACCTGTAGCTTTATGAACATTAAATCCATCAGCGCTTTGCATACCTCTGTGGCTGTAAGGTTGATGTTCTCTAATACCGGCCCTTGAGCTTCTATCACTGCAATCTGAGGGGGTGGGGTATTTTCTACTGTAAATACTGACTGAAACTCCTTGTTCAATATTTTGCAGATCTCTTCATCCGTCACAGTGATGCTTCCATCCGCTCTTTTTAGCCTTAAAACCTGTTCTTTTATCTTCAGTTTTGCTCTGATAAAGCTGTGGAAAAGCTTGGGATTTTCTTTAGCCTTCCTGGTGATGTCCCTCTCATCATTTCTTGGTCTTTTGTAGGCTTGCCAGGCATTTATGTTTTTTCTCCTCCTGTGTGATTACCTAACTGTGATTACCTAATTGTGTTTACGGGAAAGAGCCAAAAGCTCATATTTTCCCGTCTCCGGATCGGTTCCATTTTGTTCTTAGTGATACTTATCATACCTGTTCTTAAAACTATGGATTGAGATAGCATTAACTACCTCCTCGCTTAGCCAATTCCAATTATCAACTACTCTTACACTGAAAAAGTATTTCCTTACATCCTGCAAAAAAGTTTTCTTACCAAGCTTCAAACTATGACCTCTAGTTCTAGAGCCAGCCATATCAAAATATCGATCCCTATCCACTCTATCATAACCATGAAGGAAGTTAAAAACTGTCAATATATCCCCCCTCAATCTTCTAGCTTCGAGTGATGGTAAGTCTGATTCCCTCAGCCTCTCATCATAACTGAGACTGTGTATTTCTGGCACCAGGTTCGTGGCATGTCTTTGAACTTTTTCAAGCTTAGCTATGTGCTTTTTCCAGTGCGGATATGCAAAAGGGGGCTGCATATTCGAGTTTTGGCCTCACATAGGTTACATAAATATTTCTGATCATTTCCTTGTCCATGTGCCTGAAGGCTACCCTTACATTTGATAAGAATGCATATGCTGCCCTTACTATGCCATTTATATGTATTTCTGGACACAAATCTGCCAGTATGTTTACTCCTAGATCTCTCTCATTTTCTGTCTCTTGAAGTTGTACTCCAGCCACCGAGTAGTCAAGCTTGTGACTTTTAGCACTTGTACCCATTCTCATTACCTTGCACTTTGAAGTATTGAATTTCATTAGCCACTTTTCTGACCACTCATGGAGATTATTTAGGTCTTCCTGAAGTTCTCTACCATTGTTCTCGTTTCCTACTTTTTTACAATCTTTGCATTATCTGCAAACATATTCATGAATGAATTTACACAGAATATTAAGGGTTGAAAGATCTGAGAGGACTTGTGGAGGGATAGCACTGCTCATAAGTGAAAGGATTCAAGTTGAAGAAAGAATCTTGGCTATGGAAAGTGAGTTCAAGGAATTTCTTGTTGTTCGCATAAATACTGGGTCAGAGAGCATTATAATAACTCTTGTATATAACCCACCAAGGAACCAGAATAGGCTAGAAGTTTATGAGGAAAGTCATATAGGTACTATTGAAGTTATAAACTCAGTTGTTAACATGGCACGGGAGAGAAAATGTAGGATTTTGATTATGGGATATTTTAATCATAAAGAGATAGATTGGATAAATCTTGACCCACACAGTGGTGAGGACTCATTCGGGGCAAGATTCCTAGATTGCGTACAAGGGAATTTCCTACACCAACATGTAGTGGAACTAACGAGGGCTAGGGGTGGGGATGAGCCATCACTACTTGATCTAGTATTCATAGATAATGTGTTGGGTATTGAAAAAATTTAGTATGAACCACCAATTGGAAAGAGTGACCACTGTATGTTGTTGATGGAGTATATCATTGAAGATATTCTGCCTGAGAGTAGAGGCACTGAGGACATGAGGAGGAACTATCCGCAAGGAGATTATATCAAAATGAATGAGCTTTTTGCAGTGATTGACTGGAGAACCTCATTTTACAACAAATCTGTACAAGAAATGTATGACATCTTTTGTGAGAAATATGGGAAGATAGTAGATTGCTGCATACCTTTCACCAAAGTAGGTGTAATTCATGCCAGAGAGAAATGGTTTGATAATGAGTGTAAAAGAGCTAAGGAGTGGAGAGACAAATGCTGGAAAAAGTATAGGAGGAGAAAAAACAGAAATGCCTGGCAAACCTACAAAAGAGCAAGAAATTACTACCTAAGTAAAAGAAGAGAGGCAGAGAGATACTATGAGAGGGACATCACCAGGAAGGCTAAAGAAAATTCCAAGCTTTTCCACAGCTTTATCAGAGGAAAACTGAAGGTAAAACAGCAGGTTTTAGAGCTAAAGAGAGCGGATGGAAGCATCACTGAGACGGATGAAGAAATCTGCAAAGAATTGAACAAGGAGTTTCAGTCAGTATTTACAGTAGAAATACCCCACCCCCTCAGATTGTAGAGATAGAAGCTCAAGGGCCGGTATTAGAGAACATCAACCTTACAGCCACAGAGGTATACAAAGCGCTGATGGATTTAGATGTTCATAAAGGTAAAGGTCCTGATGACATATCCCCTCATGTACTTAAAAAGTGCGCAAACTCAATATCAGTGGCACTGGGTATCATATTTAAAAAGTCTCTGGAACCAGGGGAGATTCCAAGATGCTGGAAACAAGCAAATGTGATACCTATCTTCAAAAAGGGAATGAGGGATACGGCTCTAAACTATAGACCAGTTTCCTTGACCAGCATAGTTTGCAAAGTTATGGAGAAACTACTAAGGAACAATTCTCTCTTCACTTGGAATCCTTCAACTATTTGTCAGTGAGGCAACATGGCTTCAGAGAAGGTAGATCAACGGTAACAAATTTATTAGAATTTTATGATGAGGTGAGCCGAATCTTACAGGAAAGAGATGGCTGTGCAGATTGCATATTCCTGGACTTCCAGAAAGCGTTTGACACTGTTCCACATGGGAGACTTATTAGGAAGCTGCAAGCAATGGCTAAAATAGGTGGAAATGTTTTGGAATGGATAAAAACTTACTTAGAAGGAAGGGAACAGAGGGTTAGAGTAAGACACTCAGTGTCTGAATGGAGAAGAGTTAGTAGTGGAGTTCCACAGGATTCAGTTTTAGGGCCACTTTTATTCCTTGTATATGTAAATGACCTACCAGAGTCTGTAAATTCATTCATGAATATGTCTATAGATGATGCAAAGATTGTGAAGAAAGTGGGAAACGAGAACAATGGTAGAGAACTTCAGGAAGATCTAAATAGTCTGCATGAGTGGTCAGAAAAGTGGCTCATGAAATTCAATGCTTCAAAATGTAAGGTAATGAGAATGGGTACAAGTGCAAGAAGGCCCAAGCTTGACTACTCGGTGGCTGGAGTACAACTTCAAGAGACAGAAAATGAGAGAGATCTAGGAGTAAACATACTGGCAGATTTGTCTCCAGAAATACATATAAATGGCATAGTAAGGGCAGCATATGCCTTCTTATCAAATGTAAGGGTAGTCTTCAGGCACATGGACAAGGAAATGATCAGAAATATTTATGTAACCTATGTGAGGCCAAAATCCGAATATGCAGCCCCCTTTTGGAATCCTCACTTGAAAAAGCACATAGCTAAACTTGAAAAACTTCAAAGACATGCCACGAAATTGGTGCCAGAAATACGCAATCTCAGTTATGATGAGAGGCTGAGGGAATTAGACTTACCATCACTCGAAGCTAGAAGATTGAGGGGGGATATGGTGACAGTCTTTCAATTCCTTCATGGTTATGATAGAGTGGATAGGGACCAATATTTTGATATGGCTGGCTCTAGAACTAGAGGTCATAGTTTGAAGCTTGGTAAGAAAACTTCTTTGCAGGATGTAAGGAAATACTTTTTCAGTGTAAGAGTAGTTGATGATTGGAATTGGCTAAGTGAGGAGGTAGTTAATGCTACCTCAATCCATAGTTTAAAGGAGAAGTGTGATAAGTATCACTAAGTACAAAATAGAACCGATCAGTAGACGGGAAGATACGAGCTTTGGGCTCTTTCCCGTAAACACAATTAGGTAATTACATTTAGGTAATTGCACAGGTGGGTGTCTCCTCAGACACAAATTCGAACTCTCCTTCAAGTACACTTTTGTTTTTGTTTGCAATTTTATCTTTTTTTTTCCCTCAAATTACCAAAGTCAAATTTTTAAGTTAGGATGTGTGTTACCAGAAAAGAGATAAATTGAGTAACTAGCACTTATATGAAGATATGAAAATTCTGTGTGAAGCTTAAGTAAAAGTATTTCTCTCTTTTTTTCTCTTTCGCTTCTTGTTTCTATATTCTGTGAAAGGGAACACATGAAAATGAGGCCATCTCTGTCCCAAACCCCCCCACCCATGGGTCAGGGAGGGATGATAGAGGATCTCCATGGGATGTAGCAGGAGGAGGAGGGGTAGCTATTAGGAGATTAAAACAGAAAATCAAGGATTTAGAGGCAATGCTTATAAGACTTGATGATAAAATTCGGAATATGGATAGAGAAATGAAAGATAATGAAACACTCAGAGAGGAAATAGATTTTTGGAGGAAGCAAATACAGCACAAGGGCAGGAGAGAAAAGCACTAGAAAAATTAATAAAGAAGCTGGAAGGGGAAAAGTGTGAACTAGAAACCAGAATTTCTAAACAAGAAGATAACAACAAACAGCTGAATGACAACCTAAATGAATTAGATGTTAGCTCACTGATCTCTTCTGAGAGAGACGAGATTGCAGATTGGAATGTCCAGATTAAGGAAAACATTGAAAAGTTTAGAAAAGAGTTTCAGGAGCTGAATATGGAACATGATGCCATGAAAACTTCCTTTGCTGGTGCACTTAAGGGGAATGTGGCAGTAAAAGAGGCTGCAAAGGTGTTGGTCCTGTAAAATATACAAACACTTGACTATAAAGAGACAGTAATCAAAAAAATGAAAGACGTTGTGATGGAAAGGGCAAATCCACTGCTTTAATAGGCACTTAATAAAGAGAAGACAGTGGTAATCTCAGTCATAAGTTAATCCTAGGGCCAACATGGCAGGGGAGACTTGAAGAAAATAAAACAAGGGTTGTAGACCTGATAAGAAAGCTTGGAGTAGTTTGTGGTCCTGAGGATATTGTAAACATTCACCAACTAGGCAAATATTCGAGGGAGGGAAAGCCGAGACCAACAAAAGTAACCTTTGAGAGAGGGGAAACATGTAGAGAAATATTGATGAGAAAAAGTCTAAAAGACCTTCAAGAATTGAAAGAAGTGTTCATTAGATGATACAGAACACAGGAAGAGATGGAAAAGATAAAAAACTTGTTGCAAGATGCAAGGTTAAATGAGGAAAGATATGAAGAAGTGAAGAATAATTTTCATTTCAGAGTTCTTCCAGACAAAGGGTAGATAAAGAAGATAATGACAGAAGATCAGCGATGGGGCCTCATTAAGATTGTTATACACAAATGCTGATGGATTGGCTGGTAAGGCAGAAGAATTAAAAGATAGGATTCACAACAGTAAGGCAGATATAGTAGCAATTACAGAGACTAAGTTGAGTGAGGACATAAACGGTGTCACAGTTTTTCCTAAGGGCTTCAGAATATTAAGGGTTGAAAGATCTGAGAGGACTGGTGGAGGGATAGCACTGCTCATAAGTGAAAGGATTCAAGTTGAAGAAATAAACTTGGCTATAGAAAGTGAGTTCAAAGATTTTCTTGTTGCTCGCATAAATACTGGGTCAGAGAGCATTATAATAACTCTTGTATATAACCTACCAAGGAACCAAAAAAAGGCTAGAAGTTTATGAGGAGAGTTATATAAGTACTCTTGAAGTAATAAACTCTGTTGTTACTATGGCACGGGAGAGAAAAAGTAGGATTTTGATTATGGGATATTTTAATAATAAAGAGATAGATTGGATAAATCTTGACCCACACAGTGGTGAGGACTCATTCGGGGCAAGATTCCTAGATTGCGTACAAGGGAATTTTCTACACCAACATGTAATGGAACTAACGAGGGCCAGGGATGGGGATGAGCCATCACTACTCGATCTAGTATTCACAGATAACGTGTTGGATATTGAAAAAATTGAGTATGAACCCAATTTAAAAGAGTGACTACTGTGTGTTGTTGATGGAGTATATCATTGAAGATATTCTGCTTGAGAGTAGAGGCACTGAGGACATGAGGAGAAACTATCCGAAAGGATATTACATAAAAATAAATGAGCTTTTTGCAGATATTGATTGGAGAGCCTTATTTTGCAACAAATCTGTACAAGAAATGTATGACATCTTTTGTGAGAAATATGGGAAGATAGTAGATTGCTGCATACCTGTCACCAAAGTAGATGTAATTCATGCCAGAGAGAAATGGTTCGATAATGAGTGTAAAAGAGTTAAGGAGTGGAGAGACAAATGCTGGAAAAGGCATAGGAGGAGAAAAAACATAAATGCCTGGCAAACCTACAAAAGAGCAAGATATGATTACCTAAGTAAAAGAAGAGAGGCAGAGAGAGACTATGTGAGGGACATCACCAGGAAGGCTAAAGAAAATCCCAAGCTTTTCCACAGCTTTATCAGAGGAAAACTGAAGGTAAAAGAACAGGTTTTAAGGCTAAAGAGAGCAGATGGAAGCATCACTGAGACGGATGAAGAGATCTGCAAAGAATTGAACAAGGAGTTTCAGTCAGTATTTACAGTAGAAAATACCCCACCCCCTAAGATTGCAGAGATAGAAGCTCAAGGGCCGGAATTAGAGAACATCAACCTTACAGCCACAAAGGTATGCAAAGTGCTGATGGAGTTAGATGTCCATAAAGGTAAAGGTCCTGATGATATATCCCCTCATGTACTTAAAAAAGGCACAAACTCAATATCAGTGGCACTAAGTATCATATTTAAAAAGTCACTGGAGCCAGGGGAGATTCCAAGATGCTGGAAAAAGCAAATGTGATACCTATCTTCAAAAAGGGAAGGAGGGATATGGCTCTAAAATATAAACCAGCTTGTTTGCTCAGCATAGTTTGCAAAGTTATGGAGAAACTACTAAGGAAACATATATCTCTTCACTTGGAATCCTTCAACTATTTGTCAGTGAGGCAACATGGCTTCAGAGAAGGTAGGTCAACAGTAACAAACTTTTTAGAATTTTATGATGAGGTAAGCCGAATCTTACAGGAAAGAGAGGGCTGGGCAGATTGCATATTCCTAGACTTCCAGAAAGCGTTTGACACTGTTCCACATGGGAGACTTATTAGGAAGCTGCAAACAACGGCTTGAATAGGTGGAAATGTTTTGGAATGGATAAAATCTTACTTAGAAGGAAGGGAACAGAGGGTTAGAGTAAGACACTCAGTGTCTGAATGGAGAAGAGTTAGTAGTGGAGTTCCACAGGGTTCAGTTTTAGGGCCACTTTTGTTCCTTGTATATGTAAATGACCTACCAGAGTCTGTAAATTCATTCATGAATATGTTTGCAGATGATGCAAAGATTGTAAAGAAAGTAGGAAACAAGAACAATGGTAGAGAACTTCAGGAAGCTCTAAATAGTCTGCATGAGTGGTCAGAAAAGTGGCTAATGAAATTCAATACTTCAAAATGCAATTTAATAGGAATATGTACATGTGCAAGGAGGCCCAAGCTTGACTACTCGGTGGCTGGAGTACAACTTCAGGAGACAAAGAATAAAAGAGATCTAGGAATAAACATACTGGCAGATATGTCTCCAGTAATACATATAAATGACATAGTAAGGGCGGCATATGCCTTCTTATCAAATGTAAGGGTAGCCTTCAGGCACATGGACAAGGAAATGTTCAGAAACATTTATATAACCTATATGAGGCCAAACCTCGAATATGCAGCCCCCTTTTGGAATCCGCACTTGAAAAGACACATAGCTAAGCTTGTAAATGTTCAAAGACATGCCACAAAACTGGTGCTGGAAATACGCAATCTCAGTTATGATGAGAGGCTGAGGGAATTAGACTTACCATCACTCGAAGCTAGAAGAGTGAGGGGGGATATGACGACAGTCTTTCAATTCCTTCATGGTTATGATAGAGTGGATAGGGATCGATATTTTGATATGGCTGGCTCTAGAATTAGAGGTCATAGTTTGAAGCTTCGTAAGAAAACCTCTTTGCAGGATGTAAGGAAATACTTTTTCAGTGTAAAAGTAGTGCATAACTGGAATTCGCTATACGAGGAGGTAGTTAATGCTATCTCAATCCACTGTTTGAAGGACAGGTATGATAAGTATCACTAAGTAGGTTGGCTCATTGCACCAGTCGCCCATTGCGATACTACAGCTGCAGGTTTTTTAAATTTTAATAGGTCAGTCCAGGACAGTTCGATGTTAAGTCTTCCTTCAGTTACGGTTCTTTTTCTACGCCTACAGCTACACTGAATATTCTTGGATATTCATCACACATCTTTCATTATCCCTTCACATCTGACAAGTCATTACACTCTCCATCTCTGTTTCTCTTTATGTATTTTTCGTGCCTAGGCCCGATGAGGGCTGTTTTATTTTATATTTTTTTTGGCCTGTCCTGGTGTCACAATCATAAAAAAAAAAAAATACAAAATGGAACCGATCAGGAGACGGGAAGATACGAGCTTTGGACTCTTTCCCGTAATCACAATTAAGCATGAACATAATATAAATGAATACGTATTCATATGGGTAAATATAATATAATTGAATAAGTATACATACAACGTCTGTAAGTCTACATACATGCACTTAAACTACAATAAACAAAACTTTCATGCAAAACAACATTTACATAATGTACGTTAAAAAATAAACTGTCTTGAAATATGTTCAAGACAAGAGAGATCTACTTATGTGCAACCTTCAATTCAATTCAAAAAATTTATTGACATAATAGGCATTTACATCACATGGAGCTTGTTAGCAAGCTAACAAGCCCGCCCCACGATTATATATATATATATATATATATATATATATATATATATATATATATATATATATATATATATATATATATATATATATATATATATATATATATATATATATATATATATATATATATATATATATATATATATATATATATATATATATATATATATATATATAGGACTGGAGTCCAGTCGTAATATATAGTACATCTTCGCTTCTTTTTGTGTTTTATTTATGGGCCTTTTATTTCGCCTCATATATATATATATATATATATATATATATATATATATATATATATATATATATATATATATATATATATATATATATATATATATATATATATATATATATATATATATATATATATATATATATATATATATATATATATATATATATATATATATATATATGCAAAATAAACTGTTATATCACAGCACAATATGAAGCCATAAAAAAGGCCCATAAATAATACACAAAAAGAAGGGAAGATGTACTATATATTACGACTGGACTCCAGTCCAGGACTGGAGTCCAGTCGTAATATATAGTACATCTTCACTTTTTTTGTGCTTTATTTATGGGCCTTTTTATTTTTGCTTCATATATATATATATATATATATATATATATATATATATATATATATATATATATATATATATATATATATATATATATATATATATATATATATATATAATTACCTAATTGTGTTTACGGGAAAAAGCCCAAAGCTCGTATCTTCCCGTCTCATGATCGGTTCCATTTTATACTTAGTGATACTTATCATACCTGTCCTTAAAACTATGGATTGAGATAGCATTAACTACCTCCTCGCTTAGCCAATTCCAATTATCAACTACTCTTACACTGAAAAAGTATTTCCTTATATCCTGCAAAGAAGTTTTCTTACCAAGCTTCAAACTATGGCCTCTAGTTCTAGAGCCAGCCATATCAAAATATTGATCCCTATCCACTCTATCATAACCATGAAGGAATTTAAAGATTGTCACCATATCCCCCCTCACTCTTCTAGCTTCGAGTGATGGTAAGTCTAATTCCTTCAGCCTCTCATCATAACTGAGATTGCGTATTTCTGGCACCAGTTTCGTGGCATGTCTTTGTGTGTGTGTGTGTGATTACCTAATTGTGATTACCTAATTGTGCTTACGGGAAAGAGCCCAAAGCTCGTAACTTCCCGTCTCATGATCGGTTCCATTTTATATTTAGTGATACTTATCATACCTGTCCTTAAAACTATGGATTGAGATAGCATTAACTACCTCCTCGCTTAGCCAATTCCAATTATCAACTACTCTTACACTGAAAAAGTATTTCCTTACATCCTGCAAAGAAGTTTTCTTACCAAGCTTCAAACTATGACCTCTAGTTCTAGAGCCAGCCATATCAAAATATCGATCCCTATCCACTCTATCATAACCATGAAGGAATTTAAAGACTGTCACCATATCCCCCCTCACTTTTCTAGCTTCGAGTGATGGTAAGTCTAATTCCCTCAGCCTCTCATCATAACTGAGATTGCGTATTTCTGGCACCAGTTTCGTGGCATGTGTGCTTTTTCAAGTGCGGATTCCAAAAGGGACTGCATATTCGAGTTTTGGTCTCACATAGGTTACATAAATATTTCTGAACATTTCCTTGTCCATGTGCCTGAAGGCTACCCTTACATTTGATAAGAATGCATATGCTGCCCTTACTATGCCATTTATATGTATTTCTGGAGACAAATCTGCCAGTATGTTTACTCCTAGATCTCTCTCATTTTCTGTCTCTTGAAGTTGTACTCCAGCCACCGAGTAGTCAAGCTTGGGCCTTCTTGCACTTGTACCCATTCTCATTACCTTACATTTTGAAGTATTGAATTTCATTAGCCACTTTTCTGACCACTCATGCAGATTATTTAGATCCTCCTGAAGTTCTCTACCATTGTTCTCGTTTTTTACTTTCTTCACAATCTTTGCATCATCTGCAAACATATTCATGAATGAATTTACAGACTCTGGTAGGTCATTTACATATACAAGGAACAAAAGTGGCCCTAAAACTGAACCCTGTGGAACTCCACTACTAACTCTTCTCCATTCAGACACTGAGTGTCTTACTCTAACCCTCTGTTCCCTTCCTTCTAAGTAAGTTTTTATCCAGTCTAAAACATTTCCACCTATTCTAGCCATTGATTGCAACTTCCTAATAAGTCTCCCATGTGGAACAGTGTCAAACGCTTTCTGGAAGTCCAGGAATATGCAATCTGCCCAGCCCTCTCTTTGCTGTAAGATTCGGCTTACCTCATCATAAAATTCTAATAAGTTTGTTACTGTTGATCTACCTTCTCTGAAGCCATGTTGCCTCACTGACAAAAAGTTGAAGGATCCCAAGTGAAGAGAGATATGTTTCCTTAGTAGTTTCTCCATAACTTTGCAAACTATGCTGGTCAAGGAAACTGGTCTATAGTTCAGAGCTGTATCCCTCCTTCCCTTTTTGAAGATAGGTATCATATTTGCTTGTTTCCAGCATCTTGGAATCTCCCCTGACTCCAGTGACTTTTTAAATATGATACTTAGTGCCACTGATATTGAGTTTGCGCATTTTTTAAGCACATGAGGGGATATGTCATCAGGACCTGTAGCTTTATGAACATCTAAATCTATCAGCGCTTTGCATACCTCTGTGGCTGTAAGGTTGATGTTCTCTAATACCGGCCCTTGAGCTTCTATCACTGCAATCTGAGGGGGTGGGGTATTTTCTACTGTAAATACTGACTGAAACTCCTTGTTCAATTCTTTGCAGATCTCTTCATCCGTCTCAGTGATGCTTCCATCAGTTCTCTTTAGCCTTAAAACCTGTTCTTTTACCTTCAGTTTTCCTCTGATAAAGCTGTGGAAAAGCTTGGGATTTTCTTTAGCCTTCCTGGTGATGTCACTCTCATAGTCTCTCTCTGCCTCTCTCCTTTTACTTAGGTAGTCATTTCTTGCTCTTTTGTAGGTTTGCCAGGCATTTCTGTTTTTTTCCTCCTATACCTTTTCCAGCATTTGTCTCTCCACTCCTTAGCTCTTTTACACTCATTATCAAACCATTTCTCTCTGGCATGAATTACACCTACTTTGGTGACAGGTATGCAGCAATCTACTATCTTCCCATATTTCTCACAAAAGATGTCATACATTTCTTGTACAGATTTGTTGCAAAATAAGGTTCTCCTGTCAATAACTGTAAAAAGCTCATTCATTTTGATGTAATCTCCTTTCGGATAGTTCCTTCTCATGTCCTCAGTGCCTCTACTCTCAGGAAGAATATCTTCAATGATATACTCCATCAACAACACACAGTGGTCACTCTTTCCAATTGGTGGTTCATACTCAATTTTTTCAATATCCAACACATTATCTGTGAACACTAGATCAAATAGTGATGGCTCATCCCCACCCCTGGCCCTTGTTGGTTCCATTACATGTTGGTGTAGGAAATTCCCTAGTACGCAATCTAGGAATCTTGCCCCGAATGAGTCCTCACCACTGTGTAGGTCAAGATTTATCCAATCTATCTCTTTATGATTAAAGTCTCCCATAATCAAAATCCTACATTTTTTTTCCCGTACCATGTTAACAACTGAGTTCATGACTTCAATAGTACCTATATGACTTTCCTCATAAACTTCAAGCCTATTTTGGTTCCTTGGTGGGTTGTATACAACAGTTATTATAATGCGTGTGATTACCTAATTGATTACCTAATTGTGTTTACGGGAAAGAGCCCAAAGCTCGTATCTTCCCGTCTCCTCATCGGTTCCATTTTATACTTAGTCATACTTATCATACCTGTCCTTAAAACTATGGATTGAGATAGCATTAACTACCTCCTCGCTTAGCCAATTCCAATTATCAACTACTCTTACACTGAAAAAGTATTTCCTTACATCCTGCAAAGAAATTTTCTTACCAAGCTTCAAACTATGACCTCTAGTTCTAGAGCCAGCCATATCAAAATATCGATCCCTATCCACTCTATCATAACCATGAAGGAATTTAAAGACTGTCACCATATCCCCCCTCACTTTTCTAGCTTCGAGTGATGGTAAGTCTAATTCCCTCAGCCTCTCATTATAACTGAGATTGCGTATTTCTGGCACCAGTTTCGTGGCATGTCTTTGAACTTTTTCAAGCTTAGCTATGTGCTTTTTCAAGTGTGGATTCCAAAAGGGGGCTGCATATTCGAGTTTTGACCTCACATAGGTTACATAAATATTTCTGAACATTTCCTTGTCCATGTGCCTGAAGGCTACCCTTACATTCGATAAGAATGCATATGCTGCCCTTACTATGCCATTTATATGTATTTCTGGAGACAAATCTGCCAGTATGTTTACTCCTAGATCTCTCTCATTTTCTGTCTCTTGAAGTTGTACTCCAGCCACCGAGTAGTCAAGCTTGGGCCTTCTTGCACTTGTACCCATTCTCATTACCTTACATTTTAAAGCATTGAATTTCATTAGCCACTTTTCTGACCACTCATGCAGATTATTTAGATCCTCCTGAAGTTCTCTACCATTGTTCTCGTTTTTTACTTTCTTTACAATCTTTGCATCATCTGCAAACATATTCATGAATGAATTTACAGACTCTGGTAGGTCATTTACATATACAAGGAACAAAAGTGGCCCTAAAACTGAACCCTGTGGAACTCCACTACTAATCTTCTCCATTCAGACACTGAGTGTCTTATTCTAACCCTCTGTTCCCTTCCTTCTAAGTAAGTTTTTATCCATTCCAAAACATTTCCACCTATTCTAGCCATTGATTGCAGCTTCCTAATAAGTCTCCCATGTGGAACAGTGTCAAACGCTTTCTGGAAGTCTAGGAATACGCAATCTGGCCAGCCCTCTCTTTCCTGTAAGATTTGGCATACCTCATCATAAAATTCTAATAAGTTTGTTACTGTTGATCTACCTTCTCTGAAGCCATGTTGCCTCACTGACAAAAAGTTGAAGGATTCCAAGTGAAGAGAGATATGTTTCCTTAGTAGTTTGTCCATAACTTTGCAAACTATGCTGGTCAAGGAAACTGGTCTATAGTTCAGAGCCGTATCCCTCCTTCCCTTTTTGAAGATAGGTATCACATTTGCTTGTTTCCAGCATCTTGGAATCTCCCCCGACTCCAGTGACTCCTTAAATATGATACTTAGTGCCACTGATATTGAGTTTGCGCATTTTTTAAGCACATGAGGGGATATGTCATCAGGACCTGTAGCTTTATGAACATCTAAATCCATCAGCGCTTTGCATACCTTTTTTAACTGTAAGGTTGATGACCTCTAATACCGGCCCTTGAGCTTCTATCTCTGCAATCTGAGGGGGTGGGGTATTTTCTACTGTAAATACTTCTCACAAAAGATGTCATACATTTCTTGTACATATTTGTTGTAAAATAAGGTTCTCCAGTCAATAACTGCAAAAAGCTCATTCATTTTGATGTAATCTCCTTTCGGATAGTTCCTCCTTATGTCCTCAGTGCCTCTACTCTCAGGAAGAATATCTTCAATGATATACTCCATCAACAACACACAGTGGTCACTCTTTCCAGTTGGTGGTTTATACTCAATTTTTTCAATATCCAACACATTATCTGTGAACACTAGATCAAGTAGTGATGGCTCATCCCCACCCCTGGCCCTTGTTGGTTCCATTACATGTTGGTGTAGGAAATTCCCTAGTACGCAATCTAGGAATCTTGCCCCGAATGAGTCCTCACCACTGTGTGGGTCAAGATTTATCCAATCTATCTCTTTATGATTAAAATCTCCCATAATCAAAATCCTACATATTTTTTCCGTACCATGTTAACAACTGAGTTTATGACTTCAATAGTACCTATATGACTTTCCTCATAAACTTCAAGCCTATTTTGGTTCCTTGGTGGGTTGCATACACCAGTTATTATAATGCTCTCTGACCCAGTATTTATGCGAGCAACAAGAAATTCTTTGAACTCACTTTCTATAGCCAAGTTTATTTCTTCAACTTGAATCCTTTCACTCATGAGCAGTGCTATCCCTCCACCAGTCCTCTCAGATCTTTCAACCCTTAGTATTCTGAAGCCCTTAGGAAAAACTGTGACACTGTTTATGTCCTCACTCAACTTAGTCTCTGTAATTGCTACTATATCTGCCTTACTGTTGTGAATCCTATCTTTTAATTCTACTGCCTTACCAGCTAATCCATCAGCATTTGTGTATAACAATCTTAATGAGGCCCCATCCCCTGATCTTCTGTCATTATCTTCTTTATCTCACCTTTGTCTGGAAGAACTCTGTAATGAAAATTTTTCTTCTCTTCTTCATTTCTTTCATCATGTAACCTTCTTGCCTCTTGCAACAAGTTTTTGATCTTTCCCATCTCTTCCTGTGTTCTGTATCATCTAATGAACACTTCTTTGAATTCCTGAAGGTCTTTTAGACTTTTTTTCTCAACAATATTTCCCTACATGATTCCCCTCTCTCAAAGGTTACTTTTGTTGGTCTCGGCTTTCCTTCCCTCGAATATTTACCTAGTTGGTGTATGTTTACAATATCCTCAGGACCACATACTACTCCAAGCTTTCTTATCAGGTCTACAACCCTAGCTTTACTTTCTTCAAGTCTCCCCTGCCATGTTGGCTCCTGGGATTCGCTTATGCCTGAGATTACCACTGTCTTCTCCTTATCAAGTGCCTGTTTGATGAGTGGGTTTGCCCTTTCCATCACAACGTCTTTCATTTTTTCGATTACTGTCTCTTTATAGTCAACTGTTTGTATGTTTTCCAATGCCACCACCTTTACAGCCTCTTTTACTGTCACATTCCCCTTAAGTGCATCAGCAAAGGAAGTTTTCATGGCATCATTTTCCATATTCAGCTCATGGAACTCTTTTCTGAACTGTTCAATGTTTTCCTTAATCTGGACATTCCAAGCAGCAATCTCGTCTCTCTCAGAAGAGAGCAGTGAGCTAACATCTAATTCCTTTAGATTGTCATTCAGCTGTTTGTTTTTATCTTCTTGTTTAGAAATTCTAGATTCTAGTTGACTCTTTTCCCCTTCCAGCTTCTTTATTCTTTTTTCTAGTTCCTCTCTCTCCTGCCCTTGTGCTTTATTTGCTTCCTCCAAAGATCTTATTTGCTCTGTGTGTGTATGATTACCTAATTGTTATTACCTAATTGTGTTTACTGGAAAGAGCCCGAAGCTCGTATCTTCCCGTCTCCTGATCGGTTCCATTTTATACTTAGTCATACTTGCCATACTTGTCCTTAAAACTATGGATTGAGATAGCATTAACTACCTCCTCGCTTAGCGAATTCCAATTATCAACTACTCTTACACTGAAAAAGTATTTCCTTACATCCTGCGAAGAAGTTTTCTTACGAAGCTTCAAACTATGACCTCTAGTTCTAGAGCCAGCCATATCAAAATATCGATCCCTATCCACTCTATCATAACCATGAAGGAATTTAAAGACTGTCACCATATCTCCCCTCACTCTTCTAGCTTCGAGTGATGGTCAGTGTGTGTTCTTCAAAGCAAGTAAAAATGACAATGGAAATTACAATAATATTAACAATCCTAATAATGATACACAATATGACAATTGATCATTTCAAGCAGTGAACTATGACTATAGCAAATATACTGAGAAAATAGACTTGGAAATTTTTTTCATATCGTTCATTCAGCACAAGAAAAATCATGTACTGACCACATGGACAATTATAATTGCGAAAAACACTCTGTTTACATAAAATAATCAACGTTATCATGACTCAGCAAGAGTAACAAACTTTCTCCACAACTATATAAAATAAATAAATAAATAAATGAATAAATATTTGTTCTTCAAAGCAAGCAATAATGACTATGAAAATTACAATAATATTAACTATGTGAACTATGCCTATGAAGTTTTGATTATGGTAACGGAGGGTCGCTGTCATGGCAATCTAAACATTCACCCTCCAGTTTTCCTGTCGCTCTTGTGAACATATACCGGATACACAAAGTGTACATACTGGTATGTTACGTATGAGTATACCTAGTCCCCATTTATACATAGATACGCCTCCCAAGAAACTACGTCATTCTTCGGTAGCTGTTCTCCCTCCTGCACCGTCGAGAGGCTCGACAAGGGAGGGAGAATGGAATAACTGACGAGAATTTATCAACAGAGGCGCGTGAACAGACTTGGAAGCAATATTAGCATATTAGGGCTAAGTGAGTGCACTCGAAGCCATCACTTCGATTTTCTCCCTTCCCCTTTTTCCTATCCCATTTTATCAGTGTGAAAGCGTTGCTCTTTCCCATGAGCGTGTTATGGCGGCTTGTAGATGGCTTAGTGTTGTGCGTAGGAGGAATAGCCTGTTCTTTTCTTTAAGAGGTTAGAGAGATAGTAGAGTTTTTGCAGCTTTTATTGTTTATTAGTACCACTTATGATGCCATCCTCGTACGTTGGCCTTGTGGACGATTTCAAATCCTCTATATGTTGCTCTCTCTCCGTACTAAGTTGCATAGAATTGACAGCTTAACTCGTAGCATCACTTTGGACTGAATTCAACGAAGAATAAATATAAGTCTGCTTATATTATATGATATTCCTTGTTTGGGTACGTATCATAAACTTTAAGGTCCCTCAGTATCAATGATCAGTGTTACTAATTGAAAAATGGCCAAGATTCGTTTTACAACACCCCATATGTAACGCCTTTAAACTTTATAAAATAATAATATTTTTGATTTCTGTGTGTATAGTTCATGTCGTCCACTCCGGTTAGAAATGAGTGAGGGCAAAAGCCCCCCGAAGTTTACGAGAGAGAGAGATGCCGCTAATTCTTGAATAATCCACGCTGCTGTATAAGCACCCTGGTAAGATCCTTGCCTAGGTATGTTGGTTAGTGATGTCTTTCTGTAGGGTAAGTCTAGGTGTTGAGAGGGAGAGGGCGTCGTCATGGCGCATTCAGAATTGGTATTGTGTGTTGTTTCTAGATTACACCAAGGCAAGCGCCTGCACATGCTCTGTTTTTAACCATAATTTTTTTTTTTTTTTTTTTTACTAGAGTAAGAGTTTACCAGGCGTGATTGACGTGGGTTTTAGACATTGATGCCAAAGAATGACTATTTGGCGAGGTATAAATACGAGTTATGAAGGTGTGCTTAAAAGGAAGCTAAGGCTCGGTGTACAGGTATTTCGAAGGTTTATAAGAACATTAAAAGTGTTGACTTTCTTCGTTCTCATTATATACTAACGAAAGTTGTCTGTCGTAACAGTAAATAAGGTCAGTTGAAATACTCTAATATTCATTGTTCATGGAGTTGTAACTCATCTTTCTTGTGTTTTGAACGATACTAACCTTGAAAATTGTCTTAAATTACCCTTTTTAGGTTAGTTTAGCACTAATTTCAAACCACCGTTTTTAAGGTCACAATCATGTAAAACATCAAACACCATAGGAATAATATAATTTCACCCTCAAATTGAGGTGAGTCAAATTGTGAAAATTTACCGTGAATTTGGGTTTTTATGCAGCAGTGTTGTATATTTTAGGAAATTATGACGCTGGTCTCTGTTGAACTGTGAAAGGATGTGTAAAACGAATCTTAACCCAAACTGTTATTAATCAGTCCTTTTGGAGATCAGAGTTTCCCTCATATTTTCAAACTTGTCAATTTCTTCTGGTATCTTTTTTGATGTCTCACCTTTATCATCCTTTGCTATTTAATGCTGTTTTAAGGAGGTCTTGATATTGCAAAATATTTTTTCCTAATTACAAATCACTGCAAATGAGTCATTTTGGCGATATTTTTCTTGGAAAGTTTACAAATCTCTGGCCGAGTTTTTCTTGACTGCCTTTGATAAGAAATGTTTGTATGTGCATGCACTACTGACCTGTAGATAACTGGACAATATTTATTGGGGATTTGCAATGACACAAAATTGAACTTACTTATTACGCTTTTGGCAGATATTCAAAATTATATATTTACACATGTTACAAGCTCTTTTCTCTTTACTGACATAAGTTTTACCCTATGCTATTCACACACGTCTTGAACATATTTGAAAAAGGAATTGGGTAAGTATCTCCAGGTCACTAAGATTTAGAGGGGCTCCCAATGGGTACCCATGCACGATGCGATTGGCCTTGAGAACTGGTCGAATATATATATATATATATATATATATATATATATATATATATATATATATATATATATATGAATAATTTTTTACCCCAACCGGGACTTGAACCTAGGACTTATAATTACTAAGTCAAGGCGCTACCAACTACACCACAGAAGGTAAAAGGAATCAGACCTTATAGCTTATATCTGCTATATAGGAATGAACGCATTCTATCTGAATGCCACTATGTTCATATCACAGATTCCCCAACCTCACTCGTGGCTTCATTCTCGCATTTAATTCAACTCCCAATCTCATGCGGGCCCAACAATAACCAAATAAGCACATTACATATGTGAAAACATGAATAATTTTTTACCCCGACCGAGACTTGAATCTAGGACTTATAATTACCAAATTAAGGCCCTAACAACTACACCACAGAAGGTTAAAAGGAATCAGACCTTATAGCTTATATCTGCTATATAGGAATGAACGCATGCTATCAAAATACCACTATGTTCATATTACAGATTTCCCAACCTCACTCATGGCTTCAATTTCACATTTAATTCAACTCCCAACCTCATTCGGGCCCAACAGCCTTTATCTGGCTATAAAGAGAAACGGAGAGTGTAATGACCTGTCAGATGTGAAGGGATTATAAAAGATGTGTAATGAATATCCAGCTCTCTGCTGGGTTTTAATATACCTCTGCATTACTCTCATGATGTCTATTCCAAAAATTCTCCATAGATATTATTATTATTATTATTATTATTATAATTATTATTATTATTATTATAATTATTATTATTATTATTATAGTTATTATTATTTTTAATAATTTTCCTTTGATGATGATTGTAGAGATTATTATTATTATTATTATTATTATTATTATTATTACGAATTCTTAATTAAACCATTATATTTACTATAAATAATGTAGTTTTGGTTGAATGAACAAGAGTTACTTAAATGTGGTCACTGCCGTGAACATGGCCATAAAACAAGATTATGTCCCTTAAATATATAGCAATCACATTGTAATACAGGCTTATTGAAACAGTTCATAAACATACAACACATCAATGCACAATCACTTTTGGGTAATTTCGAAAATATTGCACTAATGATCAGAGAAAATAACGTGGATATAATGTGTGTTTGTGAAACTTGGCTCCAATCTAATATGC
>JAXCGZ010006068.1:0-60000 GCA_037179515.1 Halocaridina rubra
AGAGGCTGCCGTGAAGGAACAGAGCTGAATTCAAATTCTTTTTTGCATTTCGACTTCAATACACGGCCAAAAACATATTTCGAGACACTAGCATAATATAATCTATAAGTAGTCTCCGTGGCAAAATGGTAGCGTCTGCGACTTTGAGGCGGCAGGTTGAGGGTTCGAAACCGTCACGGACTGAGGTTAGTAAGGGCATACACTCAGGGTAACGATTACATCTTATTAGGAAAAAGAATAATTGCAATCTAAAATCTCGCAATATCAATGCGTCATTTAAAGGTTAAAAGGTTGCTGGTGTTTTAGTACCGATATCCATCTGAGATGCTCCTCAGAACGTCAGCCGGGGCAAGCCCCAACCCCCCACTGTGGTGGCCATCCACAGCTGTAACCTTCCCAGTAAACTGCTTAAAAGCAAACTGAAAAAAAGGAGTGGGTGGGTGGGAGATGGGGAACTGCAGTAAAATCACGGTAAATATTCCAAATTCATACTGAAATTCCATGAACACATTTCAAAGATTCCGTAGAAGACTTTTGTACTAAATACATCTCTAAACACCTACATTACACAGAGCCTTTTTGTATAAGGAATTCGTAGAAAACTGTAACCTAATACATTTTCAATTATGCCATTATATAAACGACTCCACTAGAAAAATATTATGAATGACAAGAGGCAAAAAAAAAAAAAAAAAAATCAGCACTTACCTCACCAACGTCAATCTTTTTTTTTTTTTGGGGGGGAGGTAGGGGAGGAGAGCTACCCTAAAGGGCTCTGTCAGTGTTCTATTACAACACTGTTTAAGTTCTGTACAACAACACTGGTAGAATATATCTAAAAAAAAACCATCAGTAATAATAATGGCACCCACCTGACTTGTTATCCTACCAAATGTGCTAACTAACTAAATAAATAATATAAATTAAACTACTTCATACGAAAATAAGGCGAAATAAGTAAAAAGTAATGACATTAAAGCAAGTTGCAAGTCGCACGTGGCACATGGGACGTGTCACGCCACTTCTGTGTGAAAGGTTTCATAAATTTCCAGATATTCGGTTTTAACTGGCGTGCCACGTGGCAAGCCACGTGCTACGTGCCACTTTGGTGTGAAAGCGGCTAACACTCACCAACGTTGTCACGCAGTTCACGGGGGAGAGGGTCTAGGTTCTCTTGTGTTTAGGTCCAAGAGGGAATTTATGCTGTCATTTGGCACGTGTTAAAACCAACTCTTCAGTGCCTCAAAAAAAAAAAGAAAAAGAAAAAAAAAGTGGCACTTTTTCACAATGGTTACTGTAAAGATATGTACTGTTACAAAATAATGAGAGGACTTTAAACAATTGTTCAGTCTTTATGTTCAGTTGGTATAATAATGAGAGGACTTTAAACAATTGTTCAGTCTTTATGTTCAGCTGGTATAATAATGAGAGGACTTTAAACAATTGTTCAGTCTTTATGTTCGGTTGGTATAAAGTAGATTATGCTAAATCAGTGCATTCACTGCCAGCATTTTAACAAATCACATACACACCAAATTTTCACAAAAAGTTTTTTTTTCATCGTTCTTGAGAAGAGCTGTACTTGTGTAGAACAGTGCTTGCACAAAATGAAAGTCTGTTTGTCTGTTTTTGTTACATGAAATTGTAATAATTGTATTTTTGAAATTTAGGTGCATTGAAGAACTAGTTACACAAAAAACCTTCAAAGTAAGACATTAATTTATTATTATTAAAAAAAAATGTGTACTCTATCATAACACTGCGCAGACGCTAAAAAAAGTATTAATTTTGGCCTAAGTCTGAGCAAATTAGAACTAATTATCTGTTGTTACTTCAGTAACTGTAATTTGAAAGTTTTGTATAAAAACTCCAATTATATTTAAACTGCTACTAAAATGCATTCCTCTTTCCATACTACAGTGTGTAGCTTAGGGAATATTGTTCAGTTTAGCCCGTATTAGTTAATAATAGATTTTATAAATGTTTAATTTGGCATCTACTACCTAATTTTTTTTTTTTTATAAACCTCGCTACTTTTGTATTAGCATTTTAAACTCTAAGTAAAGAAACTCCAAATAAACAAGTAGTGTAATGTTGACGCGGCAATTTTTGAGAATTTTGTACTTTTCGAAATAGCACTGAGCGAATCACTGGAGAATGTTCATAGGTTTGTTTACATTATGTTTACAATGGAATCTGTAAATGGCATTGCTCTATTAACGTTCTTTTAATGTAAATAAAATATAGATATATATGAATGTAAATATAAAGCCGTATATTTATATATATATGGATAAAATCTTTACACTGGAATATTTATTCCTTGGACCCTGGGAGAATAATGGACGGGTTTGTATATATTTATTAATGTTCTAGTATTCCAGACACAATAAGTTTTTTTTTTTATTTGAATGGACAATGAAAAAATCCGTCCTCTTTACAAAAGACCCTATGTATGTCTCTCTCTCTCTCTCTCTCTCTCTCTCTCTCTCTCTCTCTCTCTCTCTCTCTCTCTCTCTCTCTCTCTCTCTCTCTCTCTCTCTCAGTATGTTTTCCTAACGATCCCTTTCTTGATCCTTCACCATCTAGCTTCCAATATCTCCTCTCTACCTACCTTTCCTTCTATCCATCTACTTATCTATCTGTCTCTATCCCTTTTCTATTTCTTGTTTATCTATATCATAAACCCTCCTAAAGCGCCTATCTGTCACTCTGTTTCTCTATTTACGAAGCCAGTTAACGATCTATTTACTGTAATATTTATATAACCTTATGTAATAATACGAATGAAATTTACGAATATTTTCGTTCGTTATATACTTATAAGTGGGGAGCGCTGTAGTGTAGTGGTTAGAGTACTCGATTCAGGTGGTGACAAACCAGCAATAGAGCACACTATAGGGCGTTAGGAAGGGCATCCAACCTTACATCCTGATCTCCTATATGTCTGTGTCCATCCCCATAATGGGAACTGATAATGACACAAAAATTCGAGTCTATATACAAGATTTTAAGTTGATTTTACGTCACGGACTCATTTTTTCTACAAAGGGCAAGCACGCTGCATTCTTGCGAAGGACTTTGGTTTTGGCAGGTGAGATCGTTGCCCTGAGTAAATGCCATTTTTCACCTCATACCGTGGATAGGGCATTCATTCAGGATGCTGACTGGTTATCGTTGCATATAATATAATCCAACACATTCAGTCCGTAGAGTTTTTTAAATTCATTCATGATCTTGCAAATTTTCGCTTTATTTACCACTATGTAATTTCCATCTCAGAGAGAGAGAGAGAGAGAGAGAGAGAGAGAGAGAGAGAGAGAGAGAGAGAGAGAGAGAGAGAGAGAGAGAATTCCAAATTGTTCTATCGAGGAGGTGGGTGGGGGGTGGGGTTAAATGGAGGCGTATGTCGATTCATAGCATTTGCAACCTCAGCACAAATGTTCATGGTCTAAGTAATGCTTGTTTTCGGATGTTCGTGTACATGCACTTGATAAGGTACAGTCATCACGTGACACAATGAATACCAATAGCTTTTTACGTCTAATGCACAGTGTCCAGGATTAAGAGGAAATTATAGTAAGAAATATAAAAACGCTAAATTGGAAAAAAAAAAACCCTGCAAAAAACGAGGGTTATAATAATAATAATAATAATAATAATAATAATAATAATAATAATAATAATAATACAGATATATATATATATATATATATATATATATATATATATATATATATATATATATATATATATATATATATATATATATATATATATATATATATATATATATATATATATATATATATATATATATATATTCGTAAATGATAAAATAAACAACACATTATATATGCACAAATTAAATATATTTTTGCCCCTGACCAATAACACTGACATTTAATCTAAGTAAAACACAATACTCATTTTCTTTTATCCACTTGTGTTCCATTCTAATAATATGAGTATAATCAAAAGCGAAGCTGTTTTATTCTATTTCTCACTGATATCGTATTTAATAAGTGGTAATAGCATTAAAAACGCAAATAAAGTAGGCCTATACGTACTAGAGAATCTTTCATGTTAAATTTAAGTATGACAAATTTGATATGAAAGATTTTCTAGTACGTATAGGCCTACTTTAAAGGTAAATTAAGTAGGCCTATGGGTACTAGTGAATCTTTCGTGTTAAATTTAAAAATAAAGTTATCACGAAAGATTCTCTAGTACGTATAGGCAAATAAAAGTAGGCCTATACGTTCTAGAGAATCGCATTAAATTTAAGAATAGCAAATTTATAACGAAAGATTCTCTAGTACGCATAGGCCTACTTTAAAGGCAACTAAAGTAGGTCTATACGTACTGGCGAAGCATTCGTGTTAAACTTAAGATTCACATTTTCTTTTAATCTTTTCAATCTTGCATTTGATTCATATCTTGGTTATTGTCAGAATGAAGTGGTCATATTGCATTTTTCTTCAATAACCTAATTTTAGTTAGTGTAGTAATTCGCAAGCCTCTCTATTCAATATACATTAAAGGATAAATTTCAATATCCTTTTTTTTTTAGTCAACCATCTTGCATATTAGTACTATCTAGTAATGGTTCATTGTAATATAATCTTTTATTTGTTATATTTGATCAAATAACTAAAAGTAACCTCCTGAATTCCCTTCTTTAGTTAAATAACTTTTAATCTCTATCTATTTCCGTCTTTCCCTACATTTACTTTAAAAGCGAAAGGAAAAAAAAAATGAGATTTCTGGTGGGAAAGCTACCACTCGCTCAAGGATTTTAAGCAATGTGAGGTTTTGTTTCAATGGCTCCTAACGAATTTAACGACTACGATGGATATTTTTAAAACAACTAAGTTCTATTCTTTTTTTCTTTTAAGAGATTATTTTCCGTTATGCAGCTGTGTTCGTGCATAACATCATAGATTTTATAGACATAATTGCATTCAGAGAGTTTTAAAAATACTTTGCTTCCCATATGCTATTTAAGAGAGTTTTGTATTAGTGTAAGAATATTATTATATCAAATATGAACACTATATATATATATATATATATATATATATATATATATATATATATATATATATATATATATATATATATATATATATATATATATATATATATATATATATATATATATATATATATATATATATATATATATATATATATATATGAAATATTGAAGCCAATAAACTATAAAAGATTTTATTAAAATAAAATGAAAAACTGCTCGACTTTTATCCTGCAAGAGTTTCCGTGACCGTCTACTGATCACTGGTGAACACCTGTTTTTCTCGTCTTTGTCAGAGGTCCAAACTTTCGCTTTTGATCCATCTTTTCATCTTCAAACCCACACGTCTACGTGATATTTATATGAACACTCCATCGTTTACTATTTGAAAGTCGATCACGTAGAAATAAAAAAAAATGCGTGTGTTTATCTTACAAGCCTTTTAGTGGTATAAATCTCAATTGCTATCAAGACGAATGACAGCACAATCTGGAAGATCTCAGCACTCGGTTATTTTATTTTTCCTTGGTGTGTGTCTGTGGGTGTATATGTGAGATTTATAAATTTCCTTACTAAATACGGCTGCCAGAGTAGTAACCCGACTTTTCTGCATGGTAGAGTGTAGACATATCTTGTATGCGTGTGTTCTTGCCAGTGTAAAAACGTAAATTTAGTTCGAAAAAAAAGAGAGCGAAATTTGGATATATAAGAATGATAAATGCCACAACCATTATAAGAGCTAAACACGTAAAGACTCCATAAAGTGGAAGTTGAAGTAGAGGTTGAGTTGATCCGATATAGAGTACAAGGAAAAGATAGCAAATAGCACCAACTAGACCAGCGCCAATAGTTGCCAGCCAGCCAGGGACCGCGGCAGTGCCCATCCGAGTACCAAGCGTCGCGTGGTACCCAGCGAGGGGCACCATGCACAGTGCAAGGAAAACCGGGCCCTGGGCCACTTGTTGCTTAGTCTCTGTGGCTGTTTAAATACAACTCACCCATCGTCCTACCGCCATTATACAACCGCTCCCTCGATGAATAAACCCTTCCTCGTGTGATCAGAAGTTTTTCGTCCCTCCTGGAATTATTCTCTCCATTGCTGGCAACCCACTTGGGCTCCTCATTTTCGTCTGTATCACCAAAAAATTGTGTTAAGATCAGTTCCGTGGCCGAAGAGAAAAAATAATTATTTTGAAGATCATAATTCCTGTGGTGTGATAGTCAAGCCTTTACATTTCAATATTACTTAGAAATCTCACACACAAAAAAGGTCTTGAGGTGTGTGAATAAGAGAAGTTCAAGGAAGTGAATTAGTGTTCAGAGGAATTATTTATATCTATTGTGAAAGATAATTACTAATATTTGATCAAAATGCCCGTGGGAATGCGTGCTGGTTGGGTGCCCTGCGTGGGATTCCAGCCACTGAAACCCAGCGTGGTTATGATGGAAGATACTGAAAATCCCATTGCACAGGAATGTGAAAAAGCCTTTAAGCGCATCCGAGATGCCAATCCAGAAGAAGGAGATGCAGCTGCAACAGAAGCTGCGGCTGTTGCAAGTGAGTTTTGCTATACAGCAAACATTTGTCTGTTTTCTATCTATCCATCTGTCTGTCTGTCTATATTCCTATCTATCTATTTATCTTTATCTATATATTTATCTATCTGATTTGAATAGGTTGGTTTAATTTGCAGAATACAAGATTCTTATTAGTCACAAAATTTATCACTGTGCTGATTATTATTATTATTATTATTATCATTATTATTATTATTATTATTATTATTATTATTATTATTATTATTATTATTATTATTATTATTATTATTATTATCATTATTATTATTATTATTATTATTATTATTATTATTATTATTATTATTATTATTATTATTATTATCATTATTATTATTAATTATTATTATCATCATTATTATTATTAGTAAGTATACTGTTTCATAAAGGGAAAACAAATAAGTTCTACTTTGTCTAAGAATCTAAATCCTAACTGATAAAATTATATTTCTGAATTATCTACAAAGTATGAGGAAAGAAATGTTTATCATTGTGTTTTGTATCATGAGAAATGTACATGCGAATGTATATATCGCTTTAAAACGATAAATGTTAAGATTTTAATCGAGAAAACCCAGAAAAAAAATAAAATCTCTATTAAAAACGTTAGTGAATGAAAACAAGAGGAAAAAAGAAGAGAAACATATATATATATATATATATATATATATATATATATATATATATATATATATATATATATATATATATATATATATATATATATATATATATATATATATATATATATATATATATATATATATATCAAGATTTTGAGGAAACGTATGTCAAAGAGTCATTTCAGGAGAAGAGAATTGTTACCTCAGTGGGAGATGCTTCTCTCTATAGTCTTCTACGGTGATATATAAGGCATGACGTTTCTTCAAGACCTGTGCAAAATGTTGCAGTTCTCTCAGATGCCATTTCTTTATATATATATATATATATATATATATATATATATATATATATATATATATATATATATATATATATATATATATATTAGAGATTGAGAATAAACAGAAAAATCAGTGATAGTAAATATTTATAAAACAAAATGACAGAGTTTGTGACAGTAAACAAGATGAAAAAAAAACGCAATTTAAACCATAAAAGATAGAAAAACAACATTTCACACACTGTGATTCCTGCAAGGACACTGAATAAAGCCTGATTCCCATTTGGAATAGGAAATGAATTTCAGAAAGCTCGGAGTAATTCTGGATTCCAAAGAAGAGATTAATAATAAACAACACACATAAGAGTCACTGTGTATGCTCTCTCTCTCTCTCTCTCTCTCTCTCTCTCTCTCTCTCTCTCTCTCTCTCTCTCTCTCTCTCTCTCTCTCTCTCTCTCTCTCTCTCTCTCTCTCTCTCTCTCTCTCTCTCAATGTTTATTTGTGAAAATACTACCTTGAGCAAATGGAATTATGAGGAATCATAAAATAAATACACGCATGCACTCAGGGTAACGATTACATCCGCCAAGCAAGTCCTTCGCAAGAAGGCAACCGTCCTAGCCCTTGGTAGAAAAGAGAGTCCGTGACGTAAAACCGGAACAACAAACATAAGAAAATAGAATAACTAAATAAATAATATATAAATAGAAATAAATAAATAACTGAATTATATAAAATAGAAGTTGTGAATATATTTTTTGTGTTATGTAAATTTTTCTCAGAAAAGCCAAGTGCCAAGTTAAGAATATAAAAAGAATTATGAAAAACAAGGAATGTAAAAAACACTATGAATATTAATGTAAAGAATTAAATTTCTTTATGAATAATTACTTTTTAAAGAAGATGATTTTTCTGCCTTTCTATGTATGTGTCTATCTATTTATCCATTTATCTATCTAGCCATCTATCTATTTACTTCTATCTGGCTATCTAGCTAATTTTATATACCTATCAACCTAATAATTTCATATCAAATTACATCTCTCATTCTGTTCATATGTAATTTAACAATTACGTATTTTAAGTATGAACAAAGTGTACATACAAAGTCTCTCTCCCAATCTGTTCAAAAGTAATACCGAAATCTAGTAAATCGTTTGAAAAATGAACAGTTCATATACATAATAAGTTCACAAATCTTTTGACCCTAAAGATCTTCTCTGTCTTCAGTTGTTCCATATCTCTATAGGATCGCTGTTTCTTGCTGGCCTTTTCCTGCCTTGCTCATCCTGTTCCCTCAGCCTCTTATCCCGCATAACAAGCGGAAATCCTCGTACACATCTTGTCGTTTTCTTTTCGCATTACAAAACCGATCCACTATAGACTTTTTTCTTGTAGTTTCTTTCAAACTTCCAGCTACATTAACTGTTTCTCTAAAGATCTAATACATCCTATCTCCGAACTATGTGTGGCAGATGGCAGACTGCTGTGGGAGTGGCACAGATCAAAGACCGCATAAGGCTTTTAGATGTTGCTCAGTAGTTTCATGGCTTGAGATGAATATTTTTTTCTAGCTTTAATGTAGCACTATTTGTCCCCGTATAGGGGGGGGGGGGCACACAGATGGATTAAAGATGGGGAATAAAAACTTACGAATATACATAAATATGATACTTGGATGAACGGTCTTTGGTTCATTCGAAACCTTTAGAAAAAAAAAAGTTCTGGCGGTTTCAAAACCAGAGCATTTGAAACCGCCAAGAAAACCTTAATAATGAATGAGTATAAAGGAATAATGAGTTGGTCTGAATTGAACTAGCTTACCCGTAAAAAAAAAAAATCGTGGTTTCCAAAGCAAAGCCATGTTAAAAAGATTTTAAAATTAAGTTTATTACATGTAATATGAACATAGAATACTTTATCGTCAGGCAAATATTGAAAAAAATATATATATATACTTTTTACGAAAAGGGAAAATTAATATTCATTTAATTCTATTTTAACACTATAAAGCTTTGTAAATATATTAGCTCTTCACAACTATCTGAGAACTATGGGATTTTTCGTGGGTTAAAAATAGTCTTCAACATACCACAGGCTTCGACCTCGAGTCCACCTCGTTCTGTATCGAAAATGCGATATTTTCACCTTACAATATCAAACCTCTACAGAGAATATGGGTGGCGCTTGTCGTTTCCTACACCTTGCCAACTCAGTAGGCACAATGAGCACACCAGTGTTAATGGCAATAAAATCCAAAATTGAGCCCAGGTAGAAGATAAGCTATGAATAAAAAAAAATCCCCTAAACAGTTTTCTGGGTCTCAAACATAAAAAAAAAACTAACAAGAGATATATGAAAAATAGCTTCATAATCAACACCTGGGGCCTCCTCTTAAGCACTTAAATCCACTTGAGGTACTCCCCCACCCCCTTACAAAGACATAAACGCCTCTTTTATAACCGGACATGAACAAAATGCGCATCATCATAATAATAATAATAATAATAAAAATAATAATAATAATAATAATAATAATAATAATAATAATAATTATTATTATTATTATTATTATTATTATTATTATTATTATCATTATTGTTATTGTTATTATCATTATTATTATCATTATTATTATTATTATTATTATAATTATTATTATTATTATTAATTATTATTATTATTATTATTATTATTATTATTATTATTATTATTATTATTATCATTATTACTATTATTATTTTAATCATCATTACTATTACCATTATCATTATTTTTGTATATGAAATTAGGCTCTGTACACTTAATACGTCAGGAATAAAACGTTTACTTAATATTAAATATCTCTACCTCATCTTCCTTCTTTAAGCCTATTGCAAAATCCAGGAAATTGTCTCTGTCAATATATATATATATATATATATATATATATATATATATATATATATATATATATATATATATATATATATATACAGTGCCAGGGGCGCTGAAGTGCAGAAATACAGCGCCTATCTGTTTGGGCGTGCCAAATAGTTCTTTTGTTTATTTAAAACACTGCCAGTCGGATTACTCTCTTCGCGGCTGCTCTATCATAAGGAGAAATATTTATTTTTCAATACCAGGATGTTTCGAGGCGCAGAGAGAGAGAGAGAGAGAGAGAGAGAGAGAGAGAGAGAGAGAGAGAGAGAGAGAGAGAGAGAGAGAGAGAGAGAGAGAGAGAGAGAGAGAGAGAGAGAGAGAGAGAGAGAGTAGTAGTAGTAGTTTGTTTAATTTGATATTCTTAAGAAGAGTCCAGATGTCTTAACTACAAAATCCCGGGTGATGCACCACCCTGTATTGTTAGACAACCTTTAAAAAGTTGATTAATGACGTAAATTGCTTCGTAAATTTGGAAAACGCCATTATCTAATACTGACCCATACATTTATTTCAAAAGGTGAATAACGAAATAATATTTACGTTGAACTTACTTCCTTCTTTTACGGTTCTTTTCCTATGGCTACATCTAAACAGAATTTTCTGGCGTAGTCGTTACACATCTCTTGTTATCCATTCACATCTGACTAGTCACAACACCCCCCAATCAGTTCTTTTCTTTGCTTTATGTTAAAAAAAAAATTGACCTTGTAAATATACCTTGTATGGCTTGAGAATAATTGAAACACCTTGTAAGTGTCTAGTAAAGTTAGATAATCCTCAAAAACACCTTGTATAGATGGATAACCATAAAATGCCTCTTGAAAAGATGAATGACCGACTAAATTTACTTTAAAATGTAAGTTATTAATGAGAAAAATCTGGTAATGATGAATAACCACGTGCAGTATTAAAGACTACAAAGACCGTGATAAATTTGATAATATGTAACTTCTAAAAATGTATAAACCAAACATTAAGTTACAGAGACTAAGTTAAATGATCATATAAAACAAGTTATAGTTATGAATATTAAAATGTTGTTTAATAAAGAACTTAATACATCATATACTAAAAAAAATTATAATAATGAATAATGAAATTAAGTAAGTTCAAGAGACTTGGTTAACTTAGATAAGCACTTATAATATCTAATAATGATACTAAAAAAACTTATAATAATGAATAATGAAATTAAGTAAGTTCAAGAGACTTGGTTAACTTAGATAAGCACTTATAATATCTAATAATGATACTAAAAAAACTTATAATAATGAATAATGAAATTAAGTAAGTTAAAGGGACTTGGTTAACTTAGGCAATCACTTTGAATATCTAATTTTGATACTAAAAAACTTATAATAATGAATAATGAAATTAAGTAGTTAAAGGGATTTGGTTAACTTGGATAATCACTTAGAATATCTAATATTGATACTAAAAAACTTATAATAATGAATAATGAAATTAAGTAGTTAAAGGGATTTGGTTAACTTGGATAATCACTTAGAATATCTAATAACGATTACCTTCAAATGCTGGTTTCAGTAAAAAATAATAATCATTCTCAAACTCCTACAAATAGTGGTAATCCCTCTTGTAAATAATCATAAGTTGAGTTATTATTGTTTATTAAGTATTTAGTTAAGGGATTATATACATTTGAACCTAAATGTCAAAGATTAAGGCCCAACTTCTTAAACAGTGTAAACCCAGGATACTTTATTGTTAGTTAGCTAGACACACACAAATGGATTTCATAAACGCATCTGACGTGGTTCTGTGAATGGCTAGGATCCCGTACGGGATCCTAGCCATTCACAGAACCACGTCAGATGCGGTTATGAAATCCATTTGTGTGTGTCTAGCTAACTAACAATATGGTATCCTAGGTTTACACTGTTTAAGAAATCGGGCCAAGGATCCCGTATGGGATCTTAGCCATATGCAGAACCGCGTCAGATACGTTTATGAAATTCATTTGGGTGTCTAGCTAACTAACAATATGATATCCTAGGTTTACACTGTTTAAGGAATCGAGCCTAAATAACATAAGGAGACTATTCTAAGTGTATCTTATTGGTAAAAATAGAAGTGGTTATTTTTCAAGTATGAGTTTAAGTGGCTATTAAAATCCACTTTAAAAAAAAGAGTGTAAAAACAAGTTGCTTTATTTGTTGATAAGGATCACTTTGGTACAGAATATATTGAGGAAAACGATCTCTCTCTCTCTCTCTCTCTCTCTCTCTCTCTCTCTCTCTCCTCTCTCTCTCTCTCTCTCTCTCTCTCTCTCTCTCTCTCTCTCTTCCTAAGAGAATTCTTTAATACATTTGAGTGGAAGTTAAAAATAGAAAAACATGTTTACTGTGTCTTTTTTTCTCTTATCTGTTTACAACACACACACACACACACACACACACACACACACACACACACACACACACACACACACACACACACACACACACACACACACACACACTTCTTTCTATATTCTGTGAGAGGGAGAACATAAAAATGAAGCCATCTCTGTCCCAAACCTCTCCCACCCATGGGTCGGGAGAAGGGGTAGTCATCAGAGGACTTAAACAGAGAATCAAGAAGTTAGAGGAAATGGTTACAAACCTTGATGATAAAATTCGGAATATGGATGGAGAAATGAAAGAGAATGAAACACTCAGAGAACAAATAAGATCTTTGGAGGAAGCAAATAAAGCACAAGGGCAGGAGAGAAAGGAACTAGAAAAAAGAATAAAGAAGCTGGAAGGGGAAAAGAGTCAACTAGAATCTAGAATTTCTAAACAAGAAGATAAAAACAAACAGCTAAATGACAACCTAAAGGAATTAGATGTTAGTTCACTGCTATCTTCTGAGAGAGACGAGATTGCTGCTTGGAATGTTCAGATTAAGGAAAACATTGAACAGTTCAGAAAAGAGTTCCGGGAGCTGAATATGGAAAATGATGCCATGAAAACGTCCTTTGCTGATGCACTAAAGGGGAATGTGGCAGTAAAAGAGGCTGTAAAGGTGGTGGCACTGGAAAACATACAAACAGTTGACTATAAAGAGACAGTAATCGAAAAAATGAAAGACGTTGTGATGGAAAGGGCAAACCCACTCATCAGACAGGCACTTGATAAGGAGAAGACAGTGGTAATCTCAGGCATAAGTGAATCCCAGGAGCCAACATGGCAGGGGAGACTTGAAGAAAATAAAGCTAACGTTGTAGACCTGATAAGAAAGCTTGGAGTAGTATGTGGTCCTGAGGATATTGTAAACATACACCAACTAGGTAAATATTCGAGGGAAGGAAAGCCGAGACCAACAAAAGTAACCTTTGAGAGAGGGGAGACATGTAGGGAAATATTGTTGAGAAAAAAAAGTCTAAAAGACCTTCAAGAATGCAAAGAAGTGTTCATTAGACGATACAGAACACAGGAAGAGATGGGAAAGATCAAAAACTTGTTGCAAGAGGCAAGAAGGTTAAATGATGAAAGAAATGAAGAAGAGAAGAAAAATTTTCGTTACGGAATACTTCCAGACAAAGGGGAGATAAAGAAGATAATGACAGAAGATCAGGGGATGGGGCCTCATTAAGATTGTTATACACAAATGCTGATGGATTAGCTGGTAAGGCAGTAGAATTAAAAGATAGGATTCACAACAGTAAGGCAGATATAGTAGCAATTACAGAGACTAAGTTGAGTGAGGACATAAACAGTGTCACAGTTTTTCCTAAGGGCTTCAGAATACTAAGGGTCGAAAGATCTGAGAGGACTGGTGGAGGGATAGCACTGCTCATAAGTGAGAGGATTCAAGTTGAAGAAATAAACTTGGCTATAGAAAGTGAGTTCAGGGAATTTCTTGTTGCTCGCATAAATACTGGGTCAGAGAGCATTATAATAACTGTTGTATACAACCCACCAAGGAACCACAATAGGCTTGAAATTTATGAGGAAAGTCATATAGGTACGATTGAAGTCATAAACTCAGTTGTTAACATGGCGCGGGAGAAAAAATGTAGGATTTTGATTATGGGAGACTTTAATCATAAAGAGATAGATTGGATAAATCTTGACCCACACAGTGGTGAGGACTCCTTTGGGGCAAGATTCCTAGATTGCGTACAAGGGAATTTCCTACACCAACATGTAATGGAACCAACAAGAGCCAGGGTTGGGGATGAGCCATCACTACTTGATCTGGTGTTCACAGATAATGTGTTGGATATTGAAAATATTGAGTATGAACCACCAATTGGAAAGAGTGACCACTGTGTGTTGTTGATGGAGTATATCATTGAAGACATTCTTCCTGAGAGTAGAGGCACTGAGGACATGAGGAGGAACTATCAGAAAGGAGATTACATCAAAATGAATGAGCTTTTTGCAGTTATTGACTGGAGAACCTTATTTTACAACAAATCTGTACAAGAAATGTATGACATCTTTTGTGAGAAATATGGGAAGATAGTAGATTGCTGCATACCTGTCACCAAAGTAGGTGTAATTCATGCCAGAGAGAAATGGTTCGATAATGGGTGTAAAAGAGCTAAGGAGTGGAGAGACAAATGCTGGAAAAGGTATAGGAGGAGAAAAAACATAAATGCCTGGCAAACCTACAAAAGAGCAAGAAATGACTACCTAAGTAAAAGGAGAGAGGCAGAGAAAGATTATGAGAGGGACATCACCAGGAAGGCTAAAGAAAATCCCAAGCTTTTCCACAGCTTTATCAGAGGAAAACTGAAGGTAAAAGAACAGGTTTTAAGGCTAAAGAGAGCGGATGGAAGCATCACTGAGACGGATGAAGAGATCTGCAAAGAATTGAACAAGGAGTTTCAGTCAGTATTTACAGTAGAAAATACCCCACCCCCTCAGATTGCAGTGATAGAAGCTCAAGGGCCGGTATTAGAGAACATCAACCTTACAGCCACAGAGGTATGCAAAGCGCTGATGGATTTAGATGTTCATAAAGCTACAGGTCCTGATGACATATCCCCTCATGTGCTTAAAAAATGCGCAAACACAATATCAGTGGCACTAAGTATCATATTTAAGGAGTCATTGGAGTCGGGGGAGATTTCAAGATGCTGGAAACAAGCAAATGTGATACCTATCTTCAAAAAGGGAAGGAGGGATACGGCTCTGAACTATAGACCAGTTTCCTTGACCAGCATAGTTTGCAAACTTATGGAGAAACTACTAAGGAAACATATCTCTCTTCACTTGGAATCCTTCAACTTTTTGTCAGTGAGGCAACATGGCTTCAGAGAAGGAAGATCAACAGTAACAAACTTATTAGAATTTTATGATGAGGTAAGCCAAATCTTACAGGAAAGAGAGGGCTGGGCAGATTGCATATTCCTAGACTTCCAGAAAGCGTTTGACACTGTTCCACATGGGAGACTTATTAAGAAGCTGCAATCAATGGCTAGAATAGGTGGAAATGTCTTGGAATGGATAAAAACTTACTTAGAAGGAAGGGAACAGAGGGTTAGAGTAAGACACTCAGTGTCTGAATGGAGAAGAGTTAGTAGTGGAGTCCCACAGGGTTCAGTTTTAGGGCCACTTTTGTTCCTTGTATATGTAAATGACCTACCAGAGTCTGTAAATTCATTCATGAATATGTTTGCAGATGATGCAAAGATTGTGAAGAAAGTAAAAAACGAGAACAATGGTAGAGAACTTCAGGAGGATCTAAATAATCTGCATGAGTGGTCAGAAAAGTGGCTAATGAAATTCAATACCTCAAAATGTAAGGTAATGAGAATGGGTACAAGTGCAAGAAGGCCCAAGCTTGACTACTCGGTGGCTGGAGTACAACTTCAAGAGACAGAAAATGAGAGAGATCTAGGAGTAAACATACTGGCAGATTTGTCTCCAGAAATACATATAAATGGCGTAGTAAGGGCAGCATATGCATTCTTATCAAATGTAAGGGTATCCTTCAGGCACATGGACAAGGAAATGTTCAGAAATATTTATGTAACCTATGTGAGGCCAAAACTCGAATATGCAGCCCCCTTTTGGAATCCGCACTTGAAAAAGCACATAGCTAAGCTTGAAAAAGTTCAAAGACATGCCACGAAACTGGTGCCAGAAATACGCAATCTCGGTTATGATGAGAGGCTGAGGGAATTAGACTTGCCATCACTCGAAGCTAGAAGAGTAAGGGGGGATATGGTGACAGTCTTTAAATTCCTTCATGGTTATGATAGAGTGGATAGGGATCGATATTTCGATATGGCTGGCTCTAGAACTAGAGGTCATAGTTTGAAGCTTCGGAAGAAAACTTGTTTGCAGGATGTAAGGAAATACTTTTTCAGTGTAAGAGTAGTTGATAATTGGAATTCGCTAAGCGAGGAGGTAGTTAATGCTACCTCAATCCATAGTTTTAAGGACAGGTATGATAAGTATCACTAAGTCTAAAAATGGAACAGATCAGGAGACGGGAAGATACGAGCTTTGGGCTCTTTCCCGTAAACACAATTAGGTAATCACAATTAGGTAATCACACACACACACACACACATATATATATAGACAGACAGACAGATAGATAGATAGATAGCCAGATGGATAGAGATAGATATAGATAGATGGATAGACGAACAGATAGAGGGATAGATAGACAGATAGATAAATATAGATAGATAGACAGACAGCTGGATAAAAATAGATAGATATGTAGCGAATATGAGTAACACATATTTGGCAACCTGTAAGAAACTTCACTGGAAATCGAACATATTCGCAATATAAAATCAGAGAAAAACTTTGATATAAATAATATCATTATGATAAACAAATCAGCTTGAGAGGATGTAGTGACGTACACGATGCCGGGACTTCCGGTGGCGTCAAAACTTTCCTGGCACACAAAGCCTCAACCATGTAGTAGGTTGGCTCATGGCACCAGCCGCCCGTTGCGATACTACAGCTGAAGGTTTTATTGAACTTAAATAGGTCTGTCCAGGACAGTTCGATGTTAAGTCTTCCTTCAGTTACGGTTCTTTTTCTATGCCTACAGCTACATTGAATATTTTTGGATATTCATCACACACCTTTTATTATCCCGTCACATCTGACAAGTCATTACTCTCTCCATCTCTGTTTCTCTTTACTTTATGTATTCTCCATGCCCAGGCCCGATGAGGGCTGTTTTATTTTATAATTATTTTTGGCCCGTCCTGGTGTCACAGTCCTAAAAAAAAAATATTTTAAATAGACTCTTCATACTTTATAATACTCTGTTTATACGCTTGTATTTTTATAAACTCGATATTTTTTCTTTACTCATATGTTAAACCTAATCTCTTCCTTTTGCTACGGAGAACCACGTTCCGCTCACATCTTTAGCTAAACTCCACCTGTCTTTTTTTGACACTTATGGTTTATGTTAGTCTAATGTTGAAGATTTTGCCTTTTCATTGGGAATGTTGGTTTAACTGGGAAGGTATGCCTATACCTTTGAGATTTGGATAGAAGATTTTTATTTCCAAGTGTCAACACTGGCGTCGCGTCACGAGTGGCGCTCCTAGCAAGTCCAATGATGGCACTCGCTCTAAAAGTTAAACTAATTATCTCATAATACTGTGCATGACATATTTACTTACAGAAAATATAAAAAGAAAGGTTCGCACCCCGTCACGATCTGAGGTTAGCAAGGGCATGCACTCAGGGTAACGATTACATCTGCCAAAACAAGTCCTTCGCAAGAAGGCAACCGTCCTAGCCCTTGGTAGAAAAGGGAGTCCGTGACGTAAAACCAGAACAACAACAACAACAAACTGTACATGACATAGTTACTTACAGAAAATATAAAAAGAACATATACATAGTTATGTATGGAAGTTAGGATAACAAAAGTTAATCATATTTAAATGCCTAAAGCAAAAAAAAAAAATTTAAATAATTACATTAATGTAATTAAATGCAAAAATACAATTACAAATGAAGATATGGTTATATAAAATACATAACTATGTAATACAGTATTATATAGGCAAGTAAATAAAACATGTAATAAAACTTAACAACACGAGAGTAATAAAAAAAAAATCTTATGTTACATCCGACAACGTCAACAAAGAACAAAAAATAAATAAATAAATAAATAAACATCAAATGCAAATATGAAAAACGTGAAAAAATATGAAAAAAGTGAATGATTATGAAAAAAAAATGAAAAAAATATCAAACTTCCTTTGTTGCATTGTACTATAAGCCCACAACCTAATAAAAGATATTTTTTTTATGAGTATGACACCGGGACAGGCAAGAAAACTGCCCTCATCGGGCCCGGATATTAAAGAAAATTTTTTTGACGAAGATAAAGTAGAAGCTTCAGGACAAGTCAAAAGTAAGAGAATGGTAAGCAACAGGAACAGGAATGGCTGAAAGAATAGTCAAAGTTTTAAATCTTACCAAGTATGGTGACGGAGGAAAAGAAATGTGTCCTGAGTAACCTTGATATAAATTCAGGGATTAAGAAAACACCTTTAATTTGTGATCATGGGTGTGGTGGTGGTGGGGGGGGGCAGCAGGTGTGCTGGTTGTCCTAGGTGAGAAGTTTAATATGACGTGTCCCATGGCAAAACATCCAATGAGCTGGTTGCAAGAGAGACAGGATGCTTTGGTTCGTGAATTCGAGTGCAAAAATAAACAGACGAAAAGAGAGCAAACAAACTCTAGAAAAAAAAATGCGTTTAAAAAAAAAAGATGAAGAGATGCGCATGTGCATGTGACATTTTACTATTAATAGAAATTCCATGTAGTAGGTTGGCCCATGGCATCGACCGCCCGTTGCAGTACTACAGCTGAAGGGTCTTGTGGACTTAACTAAGACTGTCCTGGACAGTTCGATGTCAAGTCTTCCTTCAATTATTGTTCTCTTTCTATGCCTACATCAACATCGAATATCTTGGATATTCGCTACACATGTATTATTATCATCCCTTCACATCTGACAAGTCACAACACTCCCCATCTCTGTTTCTCTTTTTGTTTTCTTCGTGCCCAGGCTTGATGAGGGTAGATTTTTTTTTTTTTGGCCTGTCCTGGTGTCACAATCATAAAAAAAACACCTTAGTATATAGATTCCACGGTTAGATGAAGCTGGTAAATACTATACTAACATATTTATTATCATTAATATGACGAATGGGATAATATGATAAGTCTAATAGAAATATTACTGTATGGGTTTTTCCTTGGAATAATATTATTTGGTAAAGATGAGTAATCCCTAGAATTTAAATAACCCCATCAATAATTAGGTTAGGTTAGGTCTGGTTTGGTAAAGTTAGGTTAGGTTAGGTGACTTCCCTTGTAAATATGATGGATACATTTCACTATCAATAGTCCACTCCTGTTCTTTAACCTAACTTAACCTAATCAAACCTAACCTAACCTTACCTAACCTAACCTAACCTAACCAGATATACCCAAACCTAACCTAATTTTACGCAAATAAGGATATGGGTCAGTTCAGGTATGCGCAGTAACAGAGAACATATAACAAATATGAGAACTCTAGAGATGGAGAACAAGTGCTTATTAATATCCTTTGACGGTGAACATTGAACGCGTCTCATAACATCCTTTGCTGGTGTACATAAAACGTCCTGTTGATACAGCTTTAATAGGACGTTTTATGAAATATAATACTATGCAAATTAGGGATGCTCTATGCAGACATCACAACCAAAGATAATTTATAGGAGATTAGGTTTGGGAATTAATCCATCGAGTACAGGTAAATGCACTTCTCTGTAATTATGACACTAAAAAAATACAGATATATATATATATATATATATATATATATATATATATATATATATATATATATATATATATATATTCCACGTAGGATAAGTATGACGCAGATAGTTATAGATATTCATTAAATATGTAAAGAAAAACACAAATTCACACATACACACACTTACATACATACACACACACACACACACACACACACACACACACACACACACACACACACACACACACACATATATATATATATATATATATATATATATATATAATAATAATAATAATAATAATAATTAGATGATACTATCTACATTTATTATCTTGAATGGACTGCATAAATTCATCAAAATTTATTACATTGCACAAATACTGAATTTCCAGGCACTGTATGAATTCATCAAATATTAATACATTTAAGAAATTCATCAAACTTAAATCCATTATAGAGATTAAAAAAGTGAATGAACTTTTTAAATTTGCCAATTTTAAATGCAATCTACAGTTAATAACTCTAAAAGCACTATTTATAGTAAGCAAAAACCGAGAGCGCTTTATAAATCATTCAAATTTAAATGCAATATACAGAGTAAGCAAATTTGAATGCACTGTTTACATTCAACAGATTTTAAATACACTAAGCACATTTAACGATTTGAATGCATGTATTAGTACAGTAAATCTGAATGCTGTGCACAAATACGGGAAATCTGAATGCTTTGTATTATACGTAACATAGCTTGACTGCAACTGGACTGGTCTTAGTATTAGAGCTACATTGATTAACGTATAAATATGCTTTTCTAAAACTCTTGAAGGTACTGTCTCCAGAGTACTCTGATCCGCTGTGGTTTATTCGTCAAAAGCAGATCTATCGTCATCTCAGAGCCTAGTCCTCCATATCTTTGGGTCCTCTGTACTTTGACTGTTTTTTTCTGTCTGTCGTTTTCCTTTGTGCAATATTACCTCATCTCTGCCTTGCCCTTAACCTTTTTTTTTTTTCTTCGTCTTGGCATTTTCTCGTGGCTGGGCCTACATTGATGAGGGCAGTTTCTGCCTGTCCCGGTGTCACTCTCTTAAAAAAAAAAAAAAAAAATAGCAGCTGCAAAAAATCCAGTCTATTAAATTCTATCGATCAATTCAATTGAATAATTCTTACTACGATATGTAGTAAGTTCAGGCACTATGTCGATGGTCAAAGTGTCGAAAGACTTGGTGTCGAAGGACTAAATGTCGAAGAGTAGACAAAATGAATGGGTAATTCAATATGTCTACACACATAACCCTTCGAATCATTAGCCCTAGACCATTTTTTTTCCTAGAGATTCAGCACTTTAGCTAAGAGCTATAAGCACTCTACTTAGGTCAGGTCAATTTAAGCTATCAGCACTCTACTAAGGTCAGGTCAATTTAAGCTATCAACACTCTACTTAGGTCAGGTCAAGTAAACATATCAGGTTGGCACCTATCCAACTGTCAATTTCAGAACAACCTAACTTTACACATGCAACTTAGCTCTACCTATCTAGTGCGAATATATCATTTGCGGCACTGTTTGTAAAAATTAACCTTGATTATGCTAACCTAAATACCTAACTTCAATAAGAATACTTCCTCCGTGTTCCCCTGCGTGTCATAAAAGTCGACTAAATGGGGAACGAGGGAACTGCTAACCGCCTCCTCTTTATCTTCTCTTCCCAATGAGTAAGAATTATCCTTGCTTATACCAGCCTAAATACCTGACTTCAAAAAGAATACGTCCTCCGTGTTCCCCTGCGTGTCGTAAGAGTCAACTAAATGGGGCAGAGCGAGGGAGATGGGATTTCCATTCTTTTTATTTTCTCTTACAAAAGAATAAGAAATATCCTTGTTATACTAGCCTAAATACCTGACTTCAAAAAGAATACTTCATACGTGTTCCCCTGCGTGTTGTAAGAATCGACTAAATGGGGCAGAGCTAGGGGACTGGAAATCCCCTCCTCTTTATTTTACCTTTCTAAAGAGTAAAAATTACCCTTAAATATACTAGCCTCTATACCTGACTTTCATAAGACGTCCCTTAACGTTTCCAATTTTTTTTTATTCCAGGCCCAGGATCTGGATTCGAAATCATGGAAGACGAACCTGTACGAACACCAGTAAGTATGACAACGCGCCAAGCTTCCAGGGAGTATTTTTTTTCCTTCTGACGTCGATGTAGGCTATTTGTTTTTACCTAGTCTAACATTTCCCAGTTTCGAAATGCTTCTATTTTATTTTTTTGTTTTTGTTTTTTGTTTTTTTGTGACATTATATGTTTTCCATTACAAAAAAAAATAAAAAAAAGTGTTTTATATATGCAGATTCAAACACATTTTTTTTTTCCATTGGTTGTGGTATATCCAACAAGAGCACTCACAAGAAAGCATACAGAAGGAAAACATTTTTTTGTGTGTGAAGTAAATTCTTAAATTTCTGGTCTGTTTGTTACAATTCCATCTAAAGTTTTTTTATCAATTGCAGTAGTACAAAAATGTATCTTTAAAACTACATTCAATCCCAAAATGAAGACAGGAAGCGACGTATTAATTTACATATTATTCATTCTTATATATTAAAGGAGTTACCATTAAAGAGTCAATAACATATTCATTAAACACTAAAGTATGTAACGTATCCATTATGCAGATAATTGCAATTTAATAGCCGATGTGTCATTATACATGCATGTCATCACATACTAGGTAAATATCAAAATACTGACACAGTTACATAGGCAGACCAGGAAAAAAATGAAAATTATTTACACAATATATAAAAGACCAGCTAGCTACCAAGCTGTCTGAAATATGGTAAGGATAGTCCTTTAAAGTTACAAGGAAAATAATATTTAAATATTTGTTAATATAGTGACTTAAACTGCTCACCTTATATTGGAGAGCTTGAGAAAATGATCACTTAAGTTCACAAAATGAACAAAGTTGAGATTAGAATCACCTTTTGTTTTGTTAAAGGTATTTCTTAACATTATTGAATTGCCTTTTAGAAGCAAACAAAAAAGTAAAATTATGTATTCTCTATATGCTCTCATTTATATTAATATTTATTCTATATCTATATTCAACCTCGACAAACAATATAACATAGAAATAATATTTCCCAGAAGTCTTCGGGCTATATTTGCATATTTCAACTTAAAAATTCTTAATTAATTTGTTTTCCTCAACAACTGACACACACTGATTTGACAGAACTGTGCACATCATAGTTACATAAAATATATTGTAATGTGTTTTGAAACTAGCGAAATTTATTTTGAATCTCTCCAACATGTTGCGTGGTACATTTTCCACCAAATTCCCTGAATAGACCCTCAGAGCAGAACACCTGCTTCACAGTCTCTTCAAGTTCTCTTAAATTTTTATGTACAATCCCAACCCCCCCTGTTCTCCATGATACTCCACACACCCCTTCCCCTATTGTCTACAACTATGAGTCAAGTGTATGAGTCATGGGGATTTACTCAAGGTGAAACAGACCCATGGTCATACAGGTGAGCAAAGCCAATTTACAGGTGAACAAAGCCAATTTACCCCAAAGACACAAACTACCTGAGATACAACCTGGCCCCATCTTTCTTTGACTTTCTACCGGGTAAATGGGTACTAATCTTATAACTAATATATTTTAAATATAAAATTAGTACTCAACTGATCTTACATTAAAAATATTGAAGTCTAATTCTTCTTATAACACTAAATTTAAGAAGAGTGAATGAGTAGTACATACCAGTCAATACCTAAGAAATATATTCATTCCGAAAAAAATTATAAGCTTACTACCAGCTCAGATACATGATTTCGCTGTCGAATGCTTAGAAAAATTCCATCCAATTTCAATCTTTCCTAATGTTACTTTTAATACCAAATTACCACAATGAAAACAATATTTTTGGTTATCTTTCGCAAGGCGAATTACGAGATAACAAAGGCCCGATTTCTTAAACAGTGTAAACCTAGGATACCATATTGTTAGTTAGCTGGACACAAATGGATTTCATAAACTCATCTGACGCGGTTCTGTGTACGACTAGGATCCCCACCTTAGCACGAGGGTTTGCCCCTCTCTATTCATCTCTTACTTCCTTAAATTTCGTGCTTATTCCCCCAATCCTTCCCATCCTTTACTCCCCTCTCCCCAGTGATGACACCCTGAATAGGGCTAAGAGAGTTCACTCGATGCCGTCACTATTCTTCCCCCACCTATCCTATCCTATCCAAGCAAAGCAAAGGATCCCCATGTGGGATCCTAGTCGTACACAGAACCGCGTCAGATGCGTTTATGAAATCCAATTGTGTGTGTCTAGCTAACTAACAATAAGGTATCCTAGGTTTACACTGTTTAAGAAATCGGGCCAAAGCTTGTAGTGTACGAAGCTTACATTATGTACTTATTGGCACACTAACTGTACAGAAGCACTTTCTCAAATGTACTATCTCACATCACGATTACCAGACTGGAGTGTCGACTGTACAGCAGAAACTCTTACAATCACGTCAATAAATGTACAGCACTGCCCATATTACTTTCTTACATTGTGTTCAATTCTATGTTATTATGTATTGTATATTCTTTCGAGTTTTTTTTCAGTCTTTTGCTTCACTCTAAACTGATAAAGAGACTTGGATTTGTTTTCTATTTATCTAACATGACGCAATAACCTCCCAAAACAAGGAGGGTGGTAACTCCTCCCCCCAAAAGGAAGTAAACAACTGATACTAGGGTTTCATTAAGCCCTTCCCATTCTTTCAGTGATATTAATTTCATATTTTGTATTTCAGCATGACTAGTTTCCTTTTCAGTTTAGAGCTGAAAGCTTCATTGTTCCTTCGTCCCTTCGAGTTTAAATTTACTAAAAAAAATTTTAATTATTATTACTGTGATTATTCGTGTTTTTTTTTTCCTTGTGATTCCCTTTATCTGAGTCTGTATTTGTTCACGTGAAGTGCCTTGTGTCTCTCTTTCTCTTTAGGGCCGTCGTCCTGTGTCTCTGCCCCCCACTGAAGCAGATGAATCTAAAGTAAGTGTGACCCCCCCAACCTCAAGACTATTAGTAAGTGTGACCCCCCCAACCTCAAGACTATTAGTAAGTGTGACCCCCAACCTCAAGACTATTAGTAAGTGTGACCCCCCAACCTCAAGACTATTAGTAAGTGTGACCCTCCCCCAAGCTGGAAGACTATTCAAAATCTATTTCTAATACATTAAATGAAAAGCCTTTTACCAGTTAACAACCATAGAAACTATCATCTAACTTTCTACTTATGCACTATTTCACACATATTATTCTTAGTTATATAGCTTCAAGTTAGCATTCAATTTTGATACTGGTGCCTCATTAGTGGTTTTTGGTTCGTTTTAGTATTAATATTATCTTCAGAGTCGAAAGCGCTTCACGAGGACAAGTTCGCGCCCCGTCACGGGCTGAGGTTAGTAAGGGCAAACACTCAGGGTATCGATTACATCTGCCAAAACAAGTCCTTCGTAAGAAGGCAACCGTCCTAGCCCTTAGTAGAAAAGGGAGTTCGTGACGTAAAACCGAATCCATATGCGCGATGTTTTTCCCAGAACATTTAATCTTTATCGAGACCAAGTTTGTGAAGATGCTGTTCCACTTTCAACACCGCACAGCCAATGGTGTATTCAATGGGATTATTAAGTGACTGAAGCTCTCACACCAGGGACACAACTACCCTATCCATCATATAGTTAATCAATTATTTTTCTTGAGGCAAATCTGAAGTTAAATGGCGGAATAATTCGGAAGATTCAGGGCAAGTAAAGTTAATGACTAAAGTTGGTGAAAAGACATGTTGGAGTGCTGCAGCTCTGGTCAGTATGTCATTACAGAGCAAAAAAATCCATGCTTAAAATGTTTACGGTTCCCGTTCAGGACCGAGAGTTTAAGCTGTTTACTGGGAAGGTTACTGCTGTGGCTGGACACCACAGTGGGAGGTTGGGGCTTGTACCGGCTGACGCCCGCCTGAGCAGGGGCGATGCCTCTGATAGGAGGGCTAAAACCGCAAACTTTAACTTTAACTTTTTACTGCAAGTTCGAATAAACACTTCATTGTTGGATTTATCATGGATTATTTAAATACAAAAGGCTGTTTACGTTTGGATTGGAGGAAACTATATAAAGTAGGACAGTTCAGGGAAAAAAAAAAACGTGTCCGGTGATAAAGTCACAGGAAAAATGTCACATGCAAAAAGTTACAATTTTGGCTAGGGAAAAAGTCACAGGTTAAAAAAGTCAGAGGTTACGTTAGGTTACATAAAATTAGACTTATTTCCTGTGACTTTTTTCCCGTGATTTTTCTCCTGTGACGTTTTACTAGTGACTTTTTCACTTGTAATTTTTTTTTACCTGGAATACAAAAAAAAAAAAAAAAAGATACATGAAACACATATGAGGCACCAATTCCCATTTTCTGTTTATTAAGAAGAAAACGACGATTTAACGATAACTTTAACATATGTAGAGACAATTAAATAGACTCTTAGTGCCTATAAATTCGTACTTTACGACACAATATTTCTGTAGGTATCCATTTTAAATAACCAGAGTCTACATGAATAATTCAGTGTTTTCTTTTTATGTATCCAGGTGGCAACTGTGGCCGGATTGGTAGCTCACGCAACTCTGATTCGTCAGAGGTTTGAGCCCCGCCACGCTCTAAAGTTAGAAAGGGCATTCACTCTGGGTTACGGTCACACTGCCAAAACCAGAGTCCGTGACGTAAAAGCGGCTCTTCTTTTATGTATCCACGGGAGGCTTTATATAATTATATCATTAATCATTAATAGCTTCATTAATTATCAAACGTTATAAATTTCAGGAGAAACCTCCCATGAAACTACTGATGAGCTCAAGAGGCGTACAGGACTTCCAGCAAGTTCAAGAACATTACCAGAATCTCATGAACCAAGCACCTCAAAGTCCTGAAGTCAATAAACTCGTTACAGAGATAGCAAGTCCAACAGGCAAAGGTATTTCTAATCATGTCAACTAATTTCCATAGAAATCTGATGCTTTATTGTCCGACGTCATACACGTGTTGGTCCTCTAATATGTAAAAAAGATTTTCATAGTCCAGTGTCATACACCTAAACATCCTGTGATATAGTGCACAAATACATGTACATATGGCCTCATTCCTCCTTGTAAGGGAGGTAGCCGAGCCAAGAAATACGCAAGCACCACGATCCACAAATACCTACACCACTCCTCTTAGCTCCTTGGGGAGCTAAGATATAGTACAACTACTTATAATTGCAGTTACCACATACTGAACCTCCAGTGTATAAACTCACTGTTTATATAGTGCAGCGTCATATACCTATAGCATCTGTGATATAAAAATTAAATCTCCAGTAGTTCAGTTTCAGATACTTGTTGGACATATATTTTTAACTCTTGTTTATAAATGAACTAACGACATTTTGTTAAATATGTATCTATATCACAGTAAACTTTCCAACATATTTTTTATCTTAAATGTTCGTTGGCTATTTGAGAATAGGTGGGAAACACTGAGTCAAATTCAGACTGGGAAATATATAAACTAACATATTCTTATGGCAGAGGATTTCCATTTAGACGAGAGAGGCTTGTATCGTCTACTGAAAACAAGAAGGAAAACATATTTATTACCCTTTTCCAGTGTATTCAAACTGATAAAATGGAATATGCCTTTATTTAATGAGAAAAAATAGAAAAAAATAAAGATCTGTTAATACAGCAACAACAGCATTTAACATGAACGTTTTAACTTGTTAAAGACAGATATTTTTTTTTTAATAAGGCTATGACAAATGAAGAAGGCTCAGCTTTATATGTAGAATTTCTATCTAGGTGTATCTATAATGATGTAAAGTATCAGTGATACACTATTGTTGACATTTTGATATGAGCCAAGGTCTCTCTTGACAAATACTCTTGTCGGTATAAAGCACAGTTTCCCTTCCAAATAAACAATAATTTGAGACTCGCAACAACAGGCAAATAACTACAGCATCACCACACTTTTCCAGGGGCTGAACTGTTCGCTAAAAGAAAGAAGAGGATGGATAAATTCATCGTGGACGAGACGACGGTACAGAAATCCCAACAGACATCAATGACGCAACAACAGTCCTTCAGCAGCAGCTCCACCTCCAACTTTAACGCCACCAGCATCAGCAGCCAAAATGTAAGCAGTCAATCTTTTAGCAGCAAGAAACGAGCCGAATTAGAGCGAAATAAGCAACAGGATAAAATCATGGTAGGTAACACAGCAAGAATAGCCACATGGTCCACGGCTGACTGGAGAGCGCTGAATGACTGGATGTGATTTAGGAGAATCCCTCGTGAGGTTAATTGGTTTTAACTAAAGCAAAACGAAGTTAAATACTAAGTGATATGTTCTAATAGAGATTCAATGTCCAGATGCTAGTCCAGAAGATGTTACTCTGAAGGTGAATATAGGGATCCATCATTAGTGATATGTGCTGAGAGAGATTCAATGTCCAGATGCTAGTCCAAAAGATGTTACTCTAAAGTTGACTATAGGGATCCATCAAAATCTAAAATATGGCCCCTTATGATAAATATCTTGACCATGAGAGTAGAGATGTTATGGAGATAAAGGCCTAATTTCTTAAACAGTGTTAACCTAGGATACCATATTGTTAGTTAGCTAGACACACACAAATGGATTTCATAAACGCATCTGACGCGGTTCTGTGTATGGCTAGGATCCGCAAGGGATCCTAGCCATACACAGAACTGCGTCAGATGCGTTTGTGAAATCCATTTGTGTGTGTCTAGCTAACTAGCAATATGGCATCCTAGGTTTACACTATTTAAGAAATCGGGCCAAAGAGATAGTTCTTTTGCTTAATGTCAAACCAAGAATTGTTCCATGGCGAGAAGAATTTCTTAAGTTTATAACATTATTTTTATTATATTATGAATCAGAAGCACTGTTGCCATTTTAATTTTGTTAAATATAACACATAAAGTATTGCTACATGGTTTAACAATATGGAGTTGATGGTGCTAATTTTGTTTTATGGGACATTTTACTTTAATGAAAGAGCTCTATATGGTAACACTGCTTCTGTAGTCATGACAGCTCCACGTGGGATTTTCCATAAAAAAAAGAGAGGATAATCTGTTGTGTACGATAATGAGTGGATAGATGTAAGAACTCTGTGATGATATATTTATACAAGGAAGAGTATTCATGACAAAGATGTTTGTAATAGGAAAATAATGAGTAAAAGTATGAATAACATGCATGAATAAAAAGAAATGAACCTGCATAGTGTGAAAGTATGAATAATTAAGAGTATTCATGAAAAGAAGTTATTTGTAAGAGGGAACTAATGAGAGTCAAAGTATGAATAAAATACCTACATCAGGAGAAATGAATGTATGCAGTGTGTGAGTAGTATGAAAGTATGAATGATAAAATGAGAGCGCCTAGTCAGCCGATGGCATGGCATAATTCTATACACAGGAAGACTTCCTCAAGTACCGCGACTCCAGCATCATCCTGGTCAAATCTCCTTGGACTGCGGCTCTGGAGACAGGAAGTGTGGAGGATGCCTTTATAGATAAGAGAAAAAAGTTTCAGGTACACAACATGATGCAACACATGCACGAATTCACACCTCTTTCTCTAACACTGCCTGCTGCATATCCAATTCTGCAAACATCTTTGTGTTTGACACTAGAAGAAAACAATAATCTTCACATCTTTTGATGCATATAATGAGCTGGATGTTCATGTGCGCCTCAGCACCTCGGCGCTGTTTAATTGCCTGCTAAGTGTTTGCTAAACATGCAATTTACTCGAGCAGTATCTAAAACGAAGCCTTTTGAGTATGCTTAATCGACTAGAACTTTCATTATTTATTTATTTGTTTTACAAAAGGACAATTAGGATTCTCTTTGATATACACAGTGTATCTTTACATGACGTTTTACATTATATATATATATATATATATATATATATATATATATATATATATATATATATATATATATATATATATATATATATATATATATATATATATATATATATATATATATATATATATATATATATATATATATATATATATATATATATATATATATATATATATATATTTCAATGTAATATTTTCAAGTGCTTTTGCATATAATCACATTGTTTCCATTTTCAGGGAAAACCAAATATGCAAGCGACAAATGCTAAGCCTAAGGTAACAATGCGTGACAAATGTAGTAAAAAAAAATAATGAACAAAGCTGAAGTAGGACTTAGGAAAAAAAATAAATAGACACTCGAATATCATTAGCACGTAGAAGCGATAGTCATATAGAAAGGCATGGATATTTTTCCCTATAGCTGGATTAATAAGTAGAAGCTTGTGATGTCATGACGTAGGTATGTGTGACTCATAGCGAGACTTAAAAAGTGCTTAAACTTTCTTAGTACTTTTTAAAAACAGTTGTTCTCACCCACAAAGGATCTTACCCACATTTGCCAGGAGATAGGCATGGAGAGGAGTTAGTTAAGGTAATAAGACCTTGGAATTTTTATGAGCTATTGCTCTTTCATATCTAATTCCGTAGCACTTTTATGAACCACTTGTAATAAGTGTAATAATATCTCTCTCCTCTGATACCTTGACATTAGTGCTAAAGTTGCTTAATTACTAGAACCAATCACTATATTTAGTGTCAATATAGCATCTTCACCTGATTGTTTTTCTTTGAAAGTGCAGTTGCAAAAATGTGGACATTTCCGTTTTTATTTAAATAAAGCCAACTTTCATCATTTATTAGAACATTTATTTTTTTTTATTTATTCAGATAACTGTACATGGGGACATGTGCACATGGGCACTCCCAGTCATATTGCAGTTGATAAACATTACAATCTATATTTGGTTATGTATAAATAACATATTAATAGAATTTGCAATTAATTTTAAATATCATAGCAAGTAATTAATAATAAAATATAGTGTAATAATTGAAGAGTAACCGAAGAGTAATCATTGTGACAATATTTTCAATAGCCCTTGTTGAGTGCTATCATTTAAGTTACATTTCACTTTCCAACGGTACTACTGCAGACAATTTGATGCAGATATAGAATAACAATTTTCAGGTTAGAATAATAAGTAGGTAAGTGGACATTACAGCTAGACAGTGGGTAAAAATAAAGGCATTTCAAATAGCCTTTACAAACCTATTAATTTATTTTTTAATTTGCTTTATTTTAATAAATCAAATTATTCCGTATATTCCAATTACGAAATAAAAATAATATTGAAAATTATACATAAAGTGTAACATGCAGTGAATATGGAATGTCTTATTAATTCTAAAATCATATTAGAAATTCTCGTAAAATATATATATGAAATTTTTATTTATTTAATTGTTAATGCCACTTTAAGACAACATAAATAACATCAAATTTAAACTAAAAAATAGTTGCAGTGAGATATCGCATACTAATATTTTTAATATATTTTTTTAAATATTTTTAATATATTTTTCAATATTTTTAATATTTTTTTTAAAATATAAGGATACTTAGATGCCTTGCAATTAGACGTTTGACTTTAGCTGTTGATAGGAAATTTAGATTAAAAATGACACTTCTACTGAATTAAATGAATCTTTTTAAGGAAAATTTAAAAAGCTTGTATCCATATTTTTTTCCCTCGTCCTTGTCTTATTATTGTGTCCAAAACATGATAAAAAGCGATAAAATATATTGATCGATAATAAAAAATCTAAAAGTTTTTTTAATTATATATATATATATATATATATATATATATATATATATATATATATATATATATATATATATATATAAAATGCATGCTTGTTAAATACAATTACATGAAAATATGATTAATGTTTAAATTATCGATAAAAATAAAAAAGAAGAACCATAAATATTTCGCCCGGGTACAGATCACGTTGAGAGCTCTTTTTCATATATATATATATATATATATATATATATATATATATATATATATATATATATATATATATATATATATATATATATTCATGTATGTATGTATGCATACATGTTTGAGTGTATGCGTGTGTGTGTGTGTGTGTGTGTGTATGTGTGTGTGTGTGTGTGTGTGTGTGTGTGTGTGTGTGTGTGTGTGTGTTTGTGTGTGTGTGTGTTTGCATGGCAATACATAGTACAAAGTCATTGCCAACAATTATTTATGCAATAAATAATTGTTCATAATAAGTTTGAGAGATACGTATAACTTTTCAATTGCTAATAGAAAAAAAAATATAGGAAAAACATTGTTTATAGAATAAAATTTTAGAGAAAGAAAATTGTTTATAGAAAAAATATTATAGAAAAAAATGTTTTTAGAAAAATTAAAAAAAAAAAAACATTTTCCGTTTCTCTCTATTAGGGATAAACAAGTCTTTATAATTGGATAAACAAGTCTTTTTATCATTGCAACCACTGTTTAAACAATATCAAAATAACAACGATAAATAATCACAAAATCATTCAAATAACTTAAAACTTTCAAGTACACCAGAGATTCATTACATAAACAAATAAGCAAGTATATACAACTCTCTCTCTCTCTCTCTCTCTCTCTCTCTCTCTCTCTCTCTCTCTCTCTCTCTCTCTCTCTCTCTCTCTCTCTCCTCTCTCTCTCAAGCATTTTAGAAATATCTAAGTTCTTAGTGCTCTCATTTATGAATATGTATTAAAATAATAAAGATTATTGTCATTACCACATCATAAAAAATCTCAGTGAATAAATTGAATCAATACATGAGAATGCATACAAGTATATACTTAAGGGTAATATACATATATACATACTTTTATAAAGCCATAATCAAGCACATAAAATAGTGATGGTTTATATATATATATATATATATATATATATATATATATATATATATATATATATATATATATATATATATATATATATATATATATATACATATATATATATATATATATATATATATATATATATATATATATATATATATATATATATATATATATTGAGAAAATAAGTATTGAATATTGATAAGTAACTGAGATGCACGCAACTTATCAGTAACGGCTAATATAAAATAATAAATAATTAAGAAAATATAACTACGTTTTTTAGCGAGATTAAAAACGTTTTTTAACACTCAAACTAAGCTCGCCAATTATAAAAGCGCCATAAAGCTTCATAAAAATAACTTTAAACGATTGCAAGATATAACATTTTTTTTAATAAAACGTTTGTCTGGTATCGTAGAACATTTAATAAAACGTTTGTCCAGCATCTTTTGAACATCAAGGAGTTTATTTACAAAACGTTTTGCCAATGTGAGCATTTGGCCCTTCTCTGTTGGCATGGCACATCTACATTAGGATAGTTAGGTTAGGTGGTTAGGTTAAGAATAACCCTGTTATGCTGGGTCAAGGGTTAAGAAGAAGTTAACATTTCTTACAATTTTTTTTCTGAACCCTTAATTATTCTCATATGTAGGTCAGAGCTTCAATACCAATTTTTTTTTTCTCAAGGCCCCCTCTGGGCAAAGGTTACGCCAGCACCTCCAACACATTAGAAGTATATTTGAAAAAAAAAGTACTTTACCGTCTGGACTATTTATTAATCTCAGTTGATATCACATATTACGTATAATTGGTAGTAATAATTATACTCATTATTAATATTTAATTTAATTAAAATAATCCCAAAATGAAAATTATGTGGGAATTCTGGAAAAAAATTCTCTTTTTGACAGTAAAAATTGGGTGAGTCCCATATAAACTTGACTATGGCCCCCGTAATTTTCCAATTTCCTTTGACATGACCACTTAGATGAGGTCACACGACCCACGTTGCCAACAGGTAAAATGGTGATGATTTTTTTTTCATCCCTAAGGATACGTTTTGTAAATATTCAACCAACGTCACTCTGTAACATCCAATGTTGTATGTTGCACGATCTGTTTTTGCTTCAGTAACAAACAAACATTTATTTCCATTTTGTACAACAGCCGTGTTCAACTCGCCATTTGAGAAATTCTCTGAGAATTCGATTTTGTTTTGCATACTTCGCTGCCACTTAAACCAATGAAGCATGTCAGAGAGCTGTTAATCGGGATGGGACTATTTGGCGCCGCCATTCTGGCGCCACCCTTTTGGCATCGCTATTTTTATCGCTAAGCTGTACTGGCGTTTCCCTTTTGGGTACTGAGCTGTTTTGTCTAGGCTAGATTAGTTTAGATTAGGTTAGGTTAGTGTAAGTTATCTTATTTTTATTCAGTAATGGCGCTATTCACGGTGCCAAAAGGGCCGGATCAAAACGCCGGCGCCAAATAATACCCTACCCGTATATAATGTCTTTGGCGTCAAGTATCATGCAATAATTGTAGTTGTTTCGCACCGATCAACTAACGCATGCTCAAAAGCACGTGTCTCAATCAAGTCTTGACAAAAAATTTCCAGAAAATGAAAGCTGACATATATCTACACATTATAAACTATCAATATGGAGAAAAAAATAAATATTTTAAAGAAAATTATTTCTCTTGCCGAATATGAATCCAATTTGAAGTCTCTTCTTTTCCTCTTAATAACTGTTAATGATGAAGGTGTATTTGCTATATTATTATGCTCTAGCTTGCGGAGAAGGTTTGCGAACGAGCCGACAATAAAGCTTCATCTGTCCCTCCATCTCCTGTTCCCCAGTGGCTGGAAATGCCCAAACCTGTCCCGGTCCCGGTAAGTTAACTCTCAAGAATAGCTTCATAAAACTAAATGAAATCTATCTCTTTAAGGTCACTTTCACACCAAAGTGGCACGTCGCACGTGGCATGCCACGTGGCACGGGATTTGAAAATGATCATCTGGAAATATATGAAACCTTTCACACAGAAGTGGCGTGACACGTCCCATGTGCCACGTGCGAGTCGCGTCGCAAGTCGCACGTTGCAATGGGACGTGTCACGCCACTTCTGTGTGAAAGGTTTCATATTTTTCAGGATGTTCGTTTTCAACTGGCGTGCCACGTGGAATGCCACGTGCGACGTGCCACTTTGGCGTGAAAGCGGCCAAAAGACTCTAAAAGGCAAACACTTTCCTGTAGTAAAACATTAGATAATATCCTTTCTCTCCTTTGATCTCATACTATAATTACTAATATCTGGATAAGTTACAATCGATCTCGTGTTCCCAATTAGTAAATCCTTACACTAGTTAGACAGAAGTGCCAATGCAGTTCCTAGATCCAAATATCTCCAGAAGTTATGACATCTATTTATTCAAGGATTTCTAGATATATATTCTTACTTTTGTAAGTCATTGGAATAATAATAATAATAATAATAATAATAATAATAATAATAATAATAATAATAATAATAATAATAATAATAATAATAATAATAATAATAATAATAATAATAATAATAATAATAATAATAAACCTTTATTTCCATTACAATACAATGGGTATTCGTCAGCCGGGGCAAGCTCCAACCCCCCACTGTGGTGCCCAACCACAGCAGTACCTGCCAGGAAACAGCCTAAACTCTCGGTCTTGGACGGGAACAGATCTTTCGACCTCCTGAATGCGAAGGCAGCGCGTTACCACTGTACTAGCCAGCAGGCTAAGTGTCTAAAATCTTGTATTTCAAACCATATAATTTCTAGATATTTAAATTATCTCTACTTTTGATAGTACTTTGGTCATTGTATCCAAAAGCTTTTTTTGGGTCTAAAACCATATTTTCATGATATCATCCGGTGTTATTTCGTCTTACCTATTTAACTGAAGATTTCAAAGGCACTTTCTTGTTCTTAAGACACTTGTAAATTTATCTTCATTGTTTTTAAAATCATAGATGATATAAATAGCTTTATGATAATGATTCTATAACCTCTATATATTCAGATAGTCTTTTTTCAGATAAACAATTCTTTTATCTTAAATCCTGTTTTTCTAAAACAATGACTAGAGAGTCCATGTTTTACTGTCGTCAAATTTCCAAATCTTCAGTGTATCTTCTGATGTTGTTGCTATAGTAGAATACTGACATCATAATCAAGTTCTCTTTGCATCAGAAACCATGACTTGTGTGCAGCTTCATATAACCATGCTGATGTAGAAACTTAGCTTCAAAATTCAGGATCTGCTTGTTTTCTGAAGCATATCTAATGCATATCTTCTGATATTCTTGCATTGGTACAGAGTAAACACAGTGCCCAGGCCTTTTTGAGCTGTAACTCATATCTCCCAAATTTTTTTAGGTGTTCAAACTTGCAATGTGCTTAAAACACTCACGGAGACGGGCTCATATTGTTACAAAATATTAAACACCGTGTTCATGTTTTTTTTCTTTAGGGGGGGAGGTCTAGGCCTAATCTCTGTGTTATCTGCAAAAAAATCTTGCTTGTAGAAAGTGTTAACCACATTAGACCAAATTTCACCTCATGTCTGAAACTATGGCCCGATTTCTTAAACAGTGTAAACCTAGGATACCATATTGTTAGTTAGCTAGACACACACAAATGGATTTCATAAACGCATCTGACGCGGTCCTGTGTATGGCTAGGATCCCGTGGATTCAAACCAAGCTAAAATATCGTTTAGGATAAAGGCCCGATTTCTTAAACAGTGTAAACCTAGGATACCATATTGTTAGTTAGCTAGACACACACAAATTGATTTCATAACCGCATCTGACGCTGTTCTGTGTATGGCTAGGATCCCGTATGGGATCCTAGCCATACACAGAACCGCGTCATATGCGTATATGAAATCCATTTGTGTGTCTAGCTAACTAACAATATGGTATCCTAGGTTTACACTGTTTAAGAAATCAGGCCTTTGTCTTCCTTATATACTCTGTTATTTCTCTACTGAAAAAAGCTGCAGTTGTTCATTTTATCGTCCGTTATCAACCAAATAATTTTCATTTCTTTCTATATTCCTACATAAGCAGAAAATTTTCCGTTTATTCGCACTCTTCTCATTTCCTAAAACATAAGAAAATGTTAGATATTGTGTACAAAATATCTTGGAGATCGAAACTATAATTTAAAAGAAAAAGAAGAAAAAGAAGAAAAATAATAATAATAATAATAATAATAATAATAATAATAATTATAATAATAATAATAATGATAATAATAATAATAATAATAATAATGATAATAATAATAATAATAATAATAATAATGAAGAAGAAGAAGAAGAAGAAGAAGAAAGATAGAAGAGAAAGAAGAAAGAAGAAGAAGAAGAAGAAGAAGAAGAAGAAGAAGAAGAAGAAGAAGAAGAAGAAGAAGAAGAAGAAGAAGAAGAAGAAGAAAGAAAGAAATAATGAAAAAAAATGCAGAATTATGTTAAAACAATACAGATGGGGATAATTCTTATACAAAGCATTCACAAGATTCTAATTTTGTGTAATATATATAGCTCGGTTTCTATAACAATTTGTAGTCAATCATATGTAATACAACAGGTTTAATTATCACTTAACCACTTTTATTTTTTGAGTGGGAGGAGCTTCACTACTTTAATTTTTTTGGGGGGGCGGGAGGGGTGGATTATGGTTTCCATTCTCACTAAATGGAGAAAAAAAATATTCCTCCGTCCATGAATGGAAATCTGAGTGAAAAATTAATTGGCCTTTATATTAAAGGGCTAAACAGACGATCAATATTACTGACAGTATTTCCCTGTACTGTCATTATTACTGTCGGTGTGTCCATTATATTGACGTAGTAGTTCACATCAATAGAATAGTGTCAGTATTTTTACTGACAGTAATAATGATCGTCTGTACCCCCCTTAAGAGAGATAAGAAGCCAGCTGTGTAATCTCATAATAGAACAAGTCATTCTCGATCATAAGGTCCACTTGAAATATTTTATACAACTGAGAAAAATCTTTATTAATTATACCTGTGGACAAATGTTGGATTCGCACGTGACTTATACTGTTAGCTAAATATATATATATATATATATATATATATATATATATATATATATATATATATATATATATATATATATATATATATATATATGAAGTAAAAAAAAGCCCATAGATAAAACGCAAAGAGAAGCGAAGATGTACTATATATTACGACTTGTACATGAAGAGAGGATTGGAGTCCAATCGTAATATATAGAACATCTTTGCTTCTCTTTGTGTTTTTTGCTTCATATTGTGTTGTGATATAATAGTTTATTTTGCATATATATATATATATATATATATATATATATATATATATATATATATATATATATATATATATATATATATGCTGTAAGTCATACTACATTATAAATAATTAAATTTATTCAACCATCCAAAAAAAGTCAATATTGGTTATTATGAAATTTGCAGCCCTCATATTTTCGAACATACATTGTATCGTCACCTGCTAAAGCACCATTTATATATTTTTATATCAATATTATTTAAAAAAAATATATTAATTTACAAAAAGTTTGTGTGTCATTTTTCAGAAATAATAAAAACATAAAATTTTATTGTTTTCAATATCATAAAACCAAATATAAAGTAAGAAGACTTTGGCCCGATTTCTTAAACAGTGTAAACCTAAGATACCATATTGTTTGTTAGCTAGACACACACAAATGGATTTCATAAACGCATCTGACGCGGTTCTGTGTAGGGCTAGGATCCCAGAGAGTCGTATTGGGAGCAACTTCTGATGTAAAGAATTTCATTTTTATTTAACAATAACAAAAAAGTTTTTTTTTGAGGTCTAAAGGTTTGTTGGGTGATGAGGTATGGGACAGAAACAAATGGAGAAAACTGGCCAGAAACATCGACCCCACATAAAAGTGGGAAAAGATGTAGACGAAGAAGAAGAATGATTAAAAACTGTTCCTTATATCATTCTCTCATGAACTTGAAAAAAAAATATTTAAATCGTTATTATTATTATAAAAAAAAATTCTCAGATAAATTAAAGCTTTAGAGAATTTCACTACAGAAAGATTTTTTTTTCTATTCATCCTTAATTATTATTACTGCATTTCCAAATATGGTAAAATAATACAAAACAAATGGAACTTTCTCGTTATGTACTAGCCACTCATATGTATTATCATTCAAGTTAGGTTTTGTTAGGTTAGGTCACTATTGTCTTGTCACAAACTTAACCTAATATCGAATACGAGAAGCATACATATAAAGAAGTAAATGAAAAATACTTGTCTGGTAAAATTATACTAGGTATACTATATATATATATATATATATATATATATATATATATATATATATATATATATATATATATATATATATATATATATATATATATATATATATATATATGCATGTATGCATACTTGCATATATATATATATATATATATATATATATATATATATATATATATATATATATATATATATATATATATATATATATATATATATATATATATATATATATATACTGATGTTTTCACTATTACAACTTCAATGCCTAAAAACGCGCTATCTAAACGTTATCCTATCTTATGAAATAATAAAAAAATATATTTGACACAATTCCACAGCCGAAGAACGAGATATCAACAAAAGCTGTATTTTCTTTCTCTAATTCCCTCAGGTCACGAGTGGAGCGTCATCAGCAGTCGCAACAGATGGAGGTAAGTCAATTTCATCAGAACAAGCCTTAAGCCTTAATTGCATATATCATTCACATCATTCCGTAGTGTCAAAACTCACGTAGAGTCTTTTCAATTAAAAGCAAAGGCTATGCTTTGCATACACAGCGGCCTAACTGAGCCTGTTCTTCTTTTTGCATAAAGTTTAATATTTTGATAACTTATTATTTTGAAATTTAATAACAAAATTTTTACAGATGAGTGTGCTGGGTCAGATTTTCACATGGCTTATTATTGTTGTGCCAACCGTTGGGTTTTTATTTAGATGTGTATGTATATATTTTCCCCCCCAAAAAACACACAATTCCTTTTGAAAAAGGGAGATTTAGTTTTCATTACACACAGTCTTACCCTTTAAAACTGATATATATATATATATATATATATATATATATATATATATATATATATATATATATATATATATATATATATATATATATATATATATATATATATATACACACACACACACACACAAATGAACTACCATGGAAAGTAGATTTAACGGAATACTTTAACACTTACGAGAATAATACTGCATTAATATTCAGATATGACATCTGAATATATGTAGATAATTTTATTCGTAAAATGTAAAGTACTCTATTTTTTTTTCTTTTACCTTTTCTTGTAAAAGTGTTCATATATATATATATATATATATATATATATATATATATATATATATATATATATATATATATATATATATATATATATATAAAATGTGTGAATACATATTCAAATATCACACTTATCTGATATATTTTATTACAGCTTTCCAGCTTAAGGTGTTTGTGTCTGTATAATATAATAACATGTACTTTTTATTGCCAAAGACAGTAATACCCGCATGCTTTGTACAAGCGCATGTTCTGTGCGTGTGAAAACGTAATGGACTGCAGTCTTATCCTTTCCCCAAAAAACTTTTTTTCTTTCTTTTTCATAAAGTGTTGAGATATTAAGCATGTCATGCTATATATATAATGCTTGTTATTATTTACATCCCCCTTTTTAGTTTTTTTCCCGACTTACGATAGTCTTTTTCCGATATTTGTCTGCAGGCACCTCCAAACTCCCAGAGATCTCTAAGATCCTGACCCAACCCACTACTAAATCAGAACCCTCCAAGCCTAAACCTATAAAATGGCAAGCAGCCACCTCTGTTGGGGCTGGCAGTGGTGGTGGTGCTGGCAGTGGTGGTGGTGGTGGGGGTATACCCAGCCGCCCTTCTCAGGTCAAAGCCGCGAACAAAAAACTGGCAAAGACTTCCCATGCTCACTCACCTGCTTCTACGCCGCCTTCAGCAGTTCCTCCTATTTGTTCCCCTAAGCCTATTGCAAAGACTTTCTCTCCTTTGTGTTTTTCTCCTCCCAGTGGTCTCTCCAACTCTCCCAGAACTGACACAGATTCTCCTCATCAGAGTGCTTTTACTGCAAAGACTTTCTCTCCTTTGTGTTTTTCTCCTCCCAGTAGTCTCTCCAACTCTCCCAGAACTGCCACAGATTCTCCTCATCAGAATGCTTTTACTTCCAAACCTGTTGCAAAAGTATTTTCACCACTGAGCTTTTCCCCTACCCCATTCTCTAGCTTGAATAAGACACCAACTGATTCACCCGTTCCTATACATCATATTAACTGCATGAGAAATATCAACAACTCCCCAAAACCTTTCATTCATTTTGAAAATTCTTCAACTTACTCTCCACTCTTAGCTCCTGCATTTTCTTCTAAGCCTATGAACATAACACCTATAGCTGAAGAAGTTGCTTTGCAAGATTCTCCAAGTCACATTAATACTAGTGCGAAATTACCTACTGATATCACTAACTCTGCTACGTTTTCCTGTAATATCAGCTCCAAGAGAAATCCCGATATTACCACTGCTTCCAAGGCATTGCTATCTGCAATAGTTGATCCTGAAACCACCTCACCCACTGCCACTGCACCCACTGAAAACCAGAAAAATAACCTTGCACCTCTTTCCTTTGGTCTTGTCCACACCCTTCCTAAAGAAAAACCCTCATCCGAATGTAAAAGCAGCCACTCACCCAAACCTGGCAGTCCACCGGTTTTAGTTTATCCCGATGGAACCGAAGCAGTATTGAACTCAATTGGCCAAATTCATGAAAATGAGAAATCATTTTGGTCTCAAACACATACACAGAATTATGCTCAAACTTTTCCAATATCAAATTCACATAAGCAAATGTTAGACAATTTAAGTTCAACAAGTAAGGTCGGCAATCTAGGTAGTAATGCTGACAAGACAGATATAAAAGATGGACTGAACATTTCCGTGCAAAATAAGAAGCCTGTTAGACCAACTTCACTGCCATTGATATCTCTATCCTCACTCATTAACAGCGCTGTAAATTTATGTCCCCCTTCCCCTCCTTCCAAGATTAAGGCAACTAACGCAACTCCTCTATTTGAATCTTCACCTAATGCATGTGAATCTTCCAATTTTTCTTTAGCGCAGGGATCTAATTCTACAGTAGTTGCTTCTAATGGCTCTAGTTTACATCCTATTACATCAGCAGGAGAATCTGATACTACATGTAAAAGCAATAGAGAAGTGAGTGAAATGTCACTAGCAAAAGTGGAATACATAACCTCTCCAAAAGCCACCGATTTTGTATCCTCGAAGTGCTCCTCAGATTCTTTAAGCACATCTAGCTCGACAATACAGACAGAGACATTTCATTCAGGTTCTGTAAGATCAGAGTTTAAATCTGTATCTGGAATGAGTGAAAGCAAAAATTCTGGCATTATCACAAGCTTGGAAGATTCCAGAACATCGAATATCATTCACTCAAAAGCAGAATATACACATAACACGGGTACCAGATTGCTGAAGTCACTTCAGATAGGTCAGCACCAGAAAAAAGTTCATGAAGAAGTCTCTGGAGATAGTGGAGATGAACATAACATTTTACATGCAACTTCTTTTTCAAAGCCTGTATCTCAGCTTGAATCAATGCCTGCATTCAAGAGTTACGATATTATAGCAAGCCCACTACCAGTTCCAAATATTCATATTCAAAACAATCGAAAAAGATCATCTTTGAACGAAGATGAGTTGAAGAAGTTTATGACTGATCTAGAAAAAACATTTCAGAATTCTCCCACAACAGTTGATTGCATCACCATCGGTGATCTTCGCCCTCCTGACTATTATAGAAGCGTCTCGAGGGCCAGCTATAACGAGGAAGTTGAAGATTCTGGTCCACTTATAGTAAATGGAGTTGTACTGAATTCAAATGTGACAACTCCAGATTACAGCGAATCTGATTCTATACTTCGTGAATTCGGTACTGTCTCCCCCCACGCTCAATACGAACCAACCACTCCATCCAATATTACAGATAGTCACTTACATAATACAAATATAATCCAAAGCTTATGTAACCAAACAGAAAGCGATAAAGACAAACAGGGTTCAGAGGAACTTAACTTGGAGGATACAAATGAAGTAGGGGAGAGGAAGGTGGAAAGTCATACAAGGGAGGAGGTAGTAGATGCTGGGAAGTGGACATTGCCTGAACTCAAAGGCTCACCAGTGCCTTCTGAGATCAGTCCCATGCCCACTGAGGCACCTCCACCAAAAATCCTGCCATCATGTGGCACCAACATTCCTGATCCACCCGCAGGAGCTGGCGCCATCTACACCGCTGAGGTGAAGGTCGTTCAACGTGCTTCTCTTCCGCCTACCCCCATTGACAGTAAGCTTTCAAGCATTGTTGCTAGAGCATTAAGGTCTAAACTAAAAATAAAATAAAGTTTTTCCATGATGTATGAATGTATGCAGTATTTACAAAAGAATCTGTAATTGCCTTATGTAATTCTGTATTGAACTCTTGTCTTCTCATGACCATAATAATAAGGTGCAGGACAAATGATGTTTTCCTATATCTCAGTTCGACTCTGTGATTTTTTATATTACTAACTGCAAGCTTATACTCATTAATATAGTTCTATGATTATACATGACAAATTCTTGTCACTTAAAATTCTTATATAATTCAGCGTATGCCTAAATCGAAATACTTTGACAATTGTCGTCAAATATATGATGAAATATCATTAGTTTTTTATGATCTCAGACATTCTGATTCCCACCTGTGCGAAGTAAATAAATACATCCATGATAATGAATACAAATCTTGAATTATGTTTTGCAGGATTTCTGGAAATGTAATGCTATTATTTCTCTCATCTTTATATTCATTGACTCCTCTTCCTCTGTTAATATGGGTAGCTTTTCCTCATAAACCTCTTCCACTTCTTGAAGTTTTTGAGCCTTTTCGTCATTTAAATCTTTCTCTGTTTATATTACATTCCATACATTCTCTCCATTGCAATCCAAAATGTCAAAAAAGCAGAGTAATGACCATTCTGTTTTTGTCATCACTAATTCAGTCTGGTTTGTTTTTTACAGTACCTCATCACAATTTACTGGACATGGTCACAGTGGAGGATTCTAAGCTCGACAAGCGACGCTCTGCCAGCTTTAATTTAGCAGCCAAGGGATGGGGAACTTACAACAACTTCTACACGCCCATATCATTTGCCACGCAATCGTAGAGGGCGTCTCGAAAGGGCGCGCGAGAATATGCTGTATTATTTCTCTTTGCGTTTGATGAGGTTTTCTGCCAACGCCTGTTTCGTAAACACAAGGACCATCTGAGAGCAAATACAACTAAAATAAATACTTTTAAAATAAGATGCATATGTAGATAATGTCTCTGCAAATCATCTGGAACATATTTTAGGGTCTTGTGTATTGACACTGTGCAAAAGAGTGCCATTTGAGTAAATTAGGTCATATGTCAATGACAATTACACTTACTCAGTACACTGAAGTCAGTCACCATGCCAATCCCAAAAGGGTGATACTTGTATATGTGTTTCAAACGTGTATAAACGATACGCATACGATCCAGCACTAGTTCATTGATTCATTTACCTTTACATTTTATTTCTGAATTAGTACTATCATCAAACTGTACATTAATACAGTAGTGATTTATTTTTCTTTTCATGTATAGAGTGAGTCAATATATATGAGAGCTTATGTTTATCTTTAATTTTTTTTTCGTTAGTTATCCTCTACCTTATATTCATTTTGTGCCTTCCTAAGATGGCATCTTCAATGATATATCGGCCTAAATTAGACTGGGAATCACCTGAATCATCTTTGGAAGTTAAAATGATTAGTCATAGTCTTAGACATTGTATTATCATACCTCATCTCGTCTAACGTTCTTTGCCCATTATTGAAGATTGTATAATATTTATTATACGTAGATTTAAACACATATGATGGTGCACGCGAGTCATTACTTTTCTTTTTGTGATAACAAAAAAAAGCAAGTCTGCCTTTGTGCTCTGAATTGCAACAAATGGTTTTCCGAAATCTCTCTCTTTCTCTCTCATTTCTCTGGAGACAGGCAGGGAGAACAAAAGGGTACACAGAGGAATAGTCTGCAATGTATATAGCAGTACTAAGAACTCTTCATTAAAAAACATAGACATTTAAAACTTTACACCCATGCATTCTCAAGTCTCGATGCAGTAATCTATGAGATTAGTGAAATAAGATTTGTTTTGTGGAAGTGATCATGAAAATTCATAACATGCAAGAGAAACAAAAGTCAATACTGCTTGTCAGATGTAGTGAATGTTAGGGTTTAGTTTCATAATTTTTTTCAGGGTACATCCGGGAATGTTTGAACCCTTGTTATCGGTGTTAGCTGTTGCTTTCAGGTCTAAGATTATATATGAAGCTGCCCTGCGTGATTTTCAGTACTTGTACAAAAGGCATATAGAAATCTCGCCCATATCGAAATACATGCCAGTTAGGCATGTCTAAATACATTCTGCAAACATAACAGCTTTTGCTAAAAGAAACACCACTCTAGTTTATTTCGAAAATGGCTAGGATGGACTGACTCTGAAAATACCAGAGTAAAGAGTCTTAACTATCATGTACAAGATGCACATATAAATAATGAATGAAATGCTTGTCCCCCACGCAGGGCAACTTAAAATATGATGATGATTGACTTTGAAATTACTGTAGTCATCTTTTTTTTTTCTCTCTCTTTCTTTTGAATACCCTTCCCTGTGTTTATCATTTCTTCTCTCGTCGTAAGTCGAATCATCGTAAAACATCTTAGTCCTGTGAGCACTGCACTGCCTCCTAAGATTATAATGTAACTTGTGGATAATAAATAATTCCACTCTCTTGGATTTTCACTTTAGCATCCTTTATTAAATGACTCACTTAGTTCTGAAATAACATGTGCCTGAATATGATTATGGAGCTGCCTCGTGGGTGCCAGTAGGCACGTTGCAGTGTCCCCTATTCTTATGTTCTTATGATTATGTTGAAGCACTTTACGGGAGAATCTTGGGGTAGTGATGCCATATTTCACGGTTGGTTTTCTGATTTACTGATTCTTATCATAATTTAAATATAAACTATGAAGTATTTTTGTGTTTACAAACTCCTAGCATTACGTATTCCTGATATCAGTTTTATTTGTGTAATTACCTAATTGTAATGACCTAACTGTGCTTACGGGAAAGAGCCCCAAGCTCGAAATTTCCAGTCTCCTGGTCGGTTCCATTTGTACCTAGCGATACTTATCATACTTGTACTTAAATCTATGGATTGAGTTAGCATTAACTACCTCCTCGCTTAGCGAATTTCAATTATCAACTACTGTCACACTAAAAAAGTACTACCTTACATCCTGAAAAAAGTTTTCTTACGAAGCTCCAAACTATAACCTCTGGTTCTAGTGCCAGCCATATTAAAAATATTGATCCCCGTGAGAGTGCATGTAATTACCTAATTGTGCTTACGGGAAAGAGCCCCAAGCTCGTAACTTCCCCTCTCCTCTGTGTGTATGTGTGTGTGTGTATGTGTGTATGTGTGTGTGTGTGTGTGTGTGTGTGTGCGTGTGTGTGTAGAGTTCCCAACTTTTACTATTGGGAAAAGACAGCGTTCATGACATCCCATTTTCTATTTTTACGAGCACTAATCTTTTCTTGAGAACTAAATATTTTTTTTTAGAAATTACACTTTCTTGCCTAAAGATGTCCATTTACTAATGAATTTCAGTTTAATTCCAATAAGTTGAGATTGGAGGATCAGAGATATCTCGGTGCATGTGTCCTATGTCTCTGGAGTAGATATATTTTAGTGCCACATTATATACATTAATATGTAGTCTCCGTGGCAAAATGGTAGCGTCTGCGACTCTGAAGCGGCAGGTCGAGGGTTCGCGCCCAGTCACGGACTGAGGTTAGTAAGGGCATACACTCAGGGTAACGATTACATCTGCCAAAACAAGTCCTTCGCAAAAAGGCAACCGTCCTAGCCCTTAGTAGAAAAAGGGAGTTCGTGACGTAAAACCGAATCCATTATATACATTAATATGGAATCAGTTAATACACTGACTTATATCAGTTATTATCAACAACAAAAGTAAATTAGAGGTAGAATTCCGAAAATAAAAAGTAAGGAGAGTTCTTTAGAAGTCTCGACTCCTCATGAACGCATATTTTATGGCTTCAAAGAATGATTTTCTACTGTCATGCAAGAGTCGGTTCGAGATTCGCCAAGGTCTGAGGTTAGAAAGGGCATTCACTCAGGGTAACGATTGCACTTGCAAATACCAAGTTGAAAGACGGCAACGTCCTAGTCCTTAAAAGAAAAGAGAGAGCCCGTGATGTAATACCGGAACAGCCAGATCATGCAAGAGATTACACCACTATTCATATGGTCAATAATGATTCTCTCAGAGTGTGGATGTTACTTGTTGAGAAAAACTAGAAAAAAAATGTTAATATTAGATGTGGAAGAAGCTGTCAAAACTTGCATGGCTCAGGGATTTATATATTCATCGCGTTACATCCCTACTATGGTTAGTATGTCTGTAAATATGCATATGTCTATTATCATGTAAATCATGAGAGTCTGTATGTTGGAAAGTCAAGAAGGACAAAAAAAAAAAAAAAGATAAACGACTCTTCCTTTCTGACTGATCTTTCAACACAACTCTTTCCAGAGAAGAAGGAATGGATAAATGGCAATAATTTCCCATTCTTTGATTACTGGTTATATATTCTGACTTATTGTGACTTATTGTGAGATATTTCTATATAAATTACATGAATTATTACATATTTCATACACGAATTCTCTCTGCTCCAACATTTTTCATTGCTTATATTTGAGAGGGAATATATCTATCTATCTATCTATTAATCAATCTATATATCCATCAGTCTATCTACCTATCTATTTATCTATAAAAAAATAAATAAATATTTATATATATATATATATATATATATATATATATATATATATATATATATATATATATATATATATATATATATATATATATATATATATATATATATATATATATATATATATATATATATATATATACACACACACACACACAAGATAGGCGCCCTCCTAACCATCGTCTGGTTCTGAACGAAACCTGAATGCTAATTTATATCCATTAATTTAAGTTTCCACTTTAATTAAACCTCTCTTCGCTACAGTTCCGCAAATAGATCACCTGAACCAGACTTAAAAAAACAAATTAACACTTGAAGAATCACTATACAAACGAGTTTGATTTTTCGTCAGCGGAGCAAAATTTATTTGCTCATGATCCAGTTTTGAGAGAGAAAAAAAAACAAGAATAATTTGCTTGCAGATCTAACAAAGACTATAAATTTGTCAAGTGTGGAAAAAAAAACCCTAAAGAAGACAGAAGCTTCCTGTTTATAGAACAGGTAATTAAGAAAGTCCAACGATACTTATACAGTAAAAGCTAGTTTTTGGAAACAAAATTTAGCAAAAATGATAAGATTGCAATGCTAAAACCGTCATTATAACTGGCAGTTAATTTGCAAGAGCTAACGTGCCTCTGATTAACTGAACGTACACTGCAGAAATCTAATGCGATGAACAGGGAACTATTTATTACGAATAATTTGCTTTGCAATGAAAAAAAGTTATTGCAAATTTAATTAACTCAGTATTTTGTAAAATTCAATAGTGCCACTGAAGCTTAGATTTAATGTTAAACAAAATAGAAAAAAGTACTCTATAGAACATGTGTTTAGAGAACAAAATAGCTTTGTGGTTCCTATGTGCTAGTCCCTGTAATCTCCTTGGGCTAAGTGAGTACATCATTGAAAGTGATGGAGTATTTGAAATAAATGTATCATTATGAGCAGGTAACAGGGTAAAATAATCAGAAAATATTAAAAAACGTGGCTATTTCTCACTCCTTCAAACATGCATACTAATATGCGCATGCATACATACATACATATATATATATATATATATATATATATATATATATATATATATATATATATATATATATAATATATATATATATATATATATATATATATATATATATATATATATATATATATAAAATATATATATATATATATATATATATATATATATATATATATATATATATATATATATATATATATATATATATATATATATATATATATATATATATATATATATATATATATATATATATTTGTGTGTGCATGTCTGTGCGCGTGTGCGTGTCAGTATTAATATATACATATAAAATCAAAGTTCGAATCCGGCTCATTCAGTGACGCATAAGGAATAATAACACACAGTCATGTCGAGAATGTAAAAGGGACATTAGTGGCGCTTGTCATCTACCTGTATTATACGAGTACAACAGGTGTAATGCCAAAATGTTTATGGCTCCAACTGTGCCATAAGGTAAGACAAGGGAACAGGTATGCATGTGCTTTTTCTTTGTAGAGTACCAAGGAATTACATAACATTACATTACATTACATTACTTTTGTAGTCAAAACAGCTATTCCAAGATGTTTTAAGATGTCGTTTCTGACGGAAGCTATTTATCCAACCGAGTATAAAGAATATATTAATTAAGCTTCAACTTTACGTTAAGAGAGATTAATTAGCATTCACAAAACGTTCACGGAGAGGGCGTGAGAGGGATAGGAGAGAGAGAGAGAGAGAGAGAGAGAGAGAGAGAGAGAGAGAGAGAGAGAGAGAGAGAGAGAGAGAGAGAGAGAAGAGAGAGAGAGAGAGAGAGAGAGATCCATAATAATAATAATAATAATAATAATAATAATAATAATAATAATAATAATAATAATAATAATAATAATAATAATAATAATAATAATAATAATAATTTTACAAAAATGTAATGATTTTTTTCAATAAAATCCTAGTTTGATCAGCGGAAATAATAATTGAAATTATAACTGACATTGGTTCATAATATAACTTCATTTACAGTTATACCACTGAAGGTCATGCATATAACGGGTCACAAAATTTTATGATGCGAGCGTATTCAGTTAAAGGTATACGTTGTTGTATTAATCGCTCTTCAAACAGCTGATGGGATTAATGGCACAATGTACATGCACGTACCAATGTCGAATTTGGGATTTATGAGCAATGAGATTTTTGTTACTGAGGTCTTTTTTTCAACAAGATTTTGATCATGTTGACTGTGACGTTGGAACATAAAGAGGCTTTAATTTATGAGAGAGAGAGAGAGAGAGAGAGAGAGAGGAGAGAGAGAGAGAGAGAGAGAGAGAGAGAGAGAGAGAGAGAGAGAGAGAGAGAGAGAGAGAGAGAGAGAGAGAGAGAGAGAGAGAGAGAGAATAAATAATATTAAGTGTCTCTTCCTTGGGACGACATTTTAATCTATCCAGACATTTAATACCTTAGGCAACCACATCGCAAAAGAGTTCTCGCGTATTACTGTATATAACAATGAAATAAGGAACTTTTAATGTAAATATCACTTCATTCTCTTTCTTATTACGTTATTCATTTTGCTTACTTCATCCCTTCTCTCTAATTTCTTTTCCATATCACTAACTTCCATCACTATCTACGTCCCTCAAACGAAAAATATTATTTATATTTCTTTTTCAATGTTACTTTTTTTTTTTTTAATTTCTTTATCTAAGACTGGTCTTGGTTATGTATCATATAGAGTAAGATTCTAGCGAGGACATCAATCTTATAGTGGGACAGCTCAGACATTCACGACAGATCCTCTTCAGAAGACTTGCAGAGACTTTTAAAAAAGACATAGGGATCCTATTCCAACCATTCCCTGTGGCACCATTCCCAATTACTGTTACTACCCCTCAGTTACCAATTCCAACTCCCCTCATTCGCTTAACCAACAATTCCTTCTTCTTTAATTCCCCTTGATTACCGGCCTTTGCAAAAAGAGACTCGGGGTTCTCTATTCCAACCATTCCTGTTGGCACCATTCCCAATTACCGTGACTGCCCCTCAGTTACCAATTCCAAGTCCCCTCATTCGCTTAACCAACAATTCCTCCTTCTTTAATTCTCCTTGACTACCAGCCTTTGCAAAAAGAGACTCGGGGTTCTCTATTCCAACAATTCCCTGTGGCACCATTCCCTATTCCCCTTACTGCCCCTCATTTACTAATTCCAAGTCCCCTCATTCGCTTAACCAACAATTCCTCCTTCTTTAATTCCCCTTGACTACCGGCCTTTGCAAAAAGAGACTCGGGGTTCTCTATTCCAACAATTCCCTGTGGCACCATTCCCTATTCCCCTTACTGCCCCTCATTTACCAATTCCAAGTCCCCTCATTCGCTTAACCAACAATTCCTTCTTCTTTAATTCTCCTTGACTACCAGCCTTTGCAAAAAGAGACTCGGGGTTCTCTATTCCAACAATTCCCTGTGGCACCATTCCCTATTCCCCTTACTGCCCCTCATTTACCAATTCCAAGTCCCCTCATTCGCTTAACCAACAATTCCTTCTTCTTTAATTCTCCTTGACTACCAGCCTTTGCAAAAAGAGACTCGGGGTTCTCTATTCCAACAATTCCCTGTGGCACCATTCCCTATTCCCCTTACTGCCCCTCATTTACCAATTCCAAGTCCCCTCATTCGCTTAACCAACAATTCCTCCTTCTTTAATTCCCCTTGACTACCGGCCTTTGCAAAAAGAGACTCGGGTTCTCTATTCCAACAATTCCCTGTGGCACCATTCCCTATTCCCCTTACTGCCCCTCATTTACTAATTCCAAGTCCCCTCATTCGCTTAACCAACAATTCCTCCTTCTTTAATTCCCCTTGACTACCGGCCTTTGCAAAAAGAGACTCGGGGTTCTCTATTCCAACAATTCCCTGTGGCACCATTCCCTATTCCCCTTACTGCCCCTCATTTACCAATTCCAAGTCCTCTCATTCGCTTAACCAACAATTCCTTCTTCTTTAATTCCCCTTGACTACCGGCCTTTGCAAAAAGAGACTCGGGGTTCTCTATTCCAACAATTCCCTGTGGCACCATTCCCTATTCCCCTTACTGCCCCTCATTTACTAATTCCAAGTCCCCTCATTCGCTTAACCAACAATTCCTTCTTCTTTAATTCCCCTTGACTACCGGCCTTTGCAAAAAGAGACTCGGGGTTCTCTATTCCAACAATTCCCTGTGGCACCATTCCCTATTCCCCTTACTGCCCCTCATTTACTAATTCCAAGTCCCCTCATTCGCTTAACCAACAATTCCTCCTTCTTTAATTCCCCTTGACTACCGGCCTTTGCAAAAAGAGACTCGGGGTTCTCTATTCCAACCATTCCCTGTGGCACCATTCCCTATTCCCCTTACTGCCCCTCATTTACCAATTCCAAGTCCCCTCATTCACTTAACCAACAATTCCTTCTTCTTTAATTCCCCTTGACTACCGGCCTTTGCAAAAAGAGACTCGGGGTTCTCTATTCCAACAATTCCCTGTGGCACCATTCCCTATTCCCCTTACTGCCCCTCATTTACTAATTCCAAGTCCCCTCATTCGCTTAACCAACAATTCCTCCTTCTTTAATTCCCCTTGACTACCGGCCTTTGCAAAAAGAGACTCGGGGTTCTCTATTCCAACCATTCCCTGTGGCACCATTCCCTATTCCCCTTACTGCCCCTCATTTACCAATTCCAAGTCCCCTCATTCGCTTAACCAACAATTCCTTCTTCTTTAATTCCCCTTGACTACCGGCCTTTGCAAAAAGAGACTCGGGGTTCTCTATTCCAACCATTCCCTGTGGCACCATTCCCTATTCCCCTTACTGCCCCTCATTTACCAATTCCAAGTCCCCTCATTCGCTTAACCAACAATTCCTTCTTCTTTAATTCCCCTTGACTACCGGCCTTTGCAAAAAGAGACTCGGGGTTCTCTATTCCAACAATTCCCTGTGGCACCATTCCCTATTCCCCTTACTGCCCCTCATTTACTAATTCCAAGTCCCCTCATTCGCTTAACCAACAATTCTTCCTTCTTTAATTCCCCTTGACTACCAGCCTTTGCAAAAAGAGACTCGGGGTTCTCTATTCCAACCATTCCCTGTGGCACCATTCCCTATTCCCCTTACTGCCCCTCATTTACCAATTCCAAGTCCCCTCATTCGCTTAACCAACAATTCCTTCTTCTTTAATTCCCCTTGACTACCGGCCTTTGCAAAAAGAGACTCGGGGTTCTCTATTCCAACCATTCCCTGTGGCACCATTCCCTATTCCCCTTACTGCCCCTCATTTACCAATTCCAAGTCCCCTCATTCGCTTAACCAACAATTCCTTCTTCTTTAATTCATCTTGACTACCGGCCTTTGCAAAAAGAGACTCGGGGTTCTCTATTCCAACAATTCCCTGTGGCACCATTCCCTATTCCCCTTACTGCCCCTCATTTACTAATTCCAAGTCCCCTCATTCGCTTAACCAACAATTCCTCCTTCTTTAATTCCCCTTGACTACCGGCCTTTGCAAAAAGAGACTCGGGGTTCTCTATTCCAACCATTCCCTGTGGTACCATTCCCTATTCCCCTTACTGCCCCTCATTTACCAATTCCAAGTCCCCTCATTCGCTTAACCAACAATTCCTTCTTCTTTAATTCCCCTTGACTACCGGCCTTTGCAAAAAGAGACTCGGGGTTCTCTATTCCAACAATTCCCTGTGGCACCATTCCCTATTCCCCTTACTGCCCCTCATTTACTAATTCCAAGTCCCCTCATTCGCTTAACCAACAATTCCTCCTTCTTTAATTCCCCTTGACTACCGGCCTTTGCAAAAAGAGACTCGGGGTTTTCTATTCCAACCATTCCCTGTGGCACCATTCCCAATTACCGTTACTGCCCCTCATTTTCCAATTCCAAGTCCTCTCATTCGCTTAACCAACAATTCCTTCTTTCTTAATTCCCCTTGACTACCGGTCTTCTTTCCCTAAGCTATTTAGCGAATGACAAATATTCCCTCAATTAATATCCTTGGCAAACTCATTCTTCATATCCATAGTTATCCTTTAACAGCTAACCTCTCCTATTCTAAGTTTCTCCAACCACCATTTCCTATCCTTTAGCTATCTCTGCTCCAACGACCAATTTCTCTTCCCCAAACTGGCTTCTTAACCCAAATTCTTATCTATCTTCTTTCACTTGAACTACTGCTTTTCATAATCCAATTACTCCTTCAGCTTCTTTTCCCTAACTGCTCTGCTACTTTTAATCTCTCCTCCACAGTCTTCCACTAACCTTATTTCTTTAATTTCTCCTCAGCAACCAATTCCTATTCCCTAAATGGCTCTTTAACCACTAATTCCTACTCATTTTTTCTCATTTTTTCCCTACTTCGTCATTATTTCCCTCCTTTAAGAGCTTGAGAATATCAGATTTTTATTTGTCGTATGTGCTGTTATTAAATATATAGGAAAATAGTAGAAAAAAGAATTACAGTTTGTTCATGTATTATAATAATAATAATAATAATAATAATAATAATAATAATAATAATAATAATGATGATAATAATAATAATAATAATAATAATAATAATAATAATAATAATAATAATAATAATAATAATAATAATAATAATAATAATAAAAATAATAATAATAATAATAATAATAAAAATAAAAATGATAATAATAATAATAATAACAATAATGATAATAATAATAATGATGATAATAATAATAACAATAATGATAATAATAATAATGATGATAATAATAATAATAATAATAATAATAATAATAATAATAATAATAATAATAAAATATAACAATAATAAAATACTACTAGTACTAGTACTACTACTACTACTACTACTACTAATAATAATAATAATAATAATAACAGCACTGTAAACAGAATTTTCGCTTGAAAATAATAGCTAATCGAGAGGGTTTTCTCATTAGACAGAAACATAAAAGAAGAACAACAGAATACAAAATTCACAGAAAACAAGAGAGAGAGAGAGAGAGAGAGAGAGAGAGAGAGAGAGAGAGAGAGAGAGAGAGAGAGAGAGAGAGAGAGAGAGAGAGAGAGAGAGAGAGAGAGAGAGAGAGCTAATTTTGAGGTTGCGATAATAAAAAAAACTTTCTTTCTCGTCAGAGAAGAGAGAAAGAGAAAAAAAGAGAAAAAAGAGAAAAGAGAAAAATAGAAAAAAAAACTAATGCCTTCCATGATTTACATAAAAGTTGCTTTGGTTGAATATGAGACTCCAGAAATCTTGGAACTTAGCGTTCATACCAAAGTGTCACGTCGCAAGTGGCATGCCACGTGGCATGTCAGTTGAAAACGAACATCTGGAAATATATGAAACCTATCTCACAGAAGTGACGTGACACGTCCCATGTGACACATGCGACTTGCGTCACAAGTCGCACGTGGCATATGGGACGTGTCACGCCACTATTGTGTGCAAGGTTTCATATATTTCCGGACGTTCGATTTCAACTGACGTGCCACGTGGCATGCCACGTGCGACGTGCCACTTTAGTGTGAAAGCGGCCTAAGTTGTGGGTATCTGTTGCCGTTAAAGAAGCCACTCAACAGTCTTGTTGTGGCTGAGGATTTTTTTTTTTCTGGCAATATGACGAAGACTCAAGTTTTCTTCCTCATTTATTTATTTTTTTTAACATACAGTATGTTGGCGCCTGCCCAAGACACTTAAAAAAAAAATGAGAACTAGTATAGAATATGAAGCGAGATCTTATCTATGTATCTTTTTTTTTATCTATGTATCTTTTTTTTCCATATTTGGGTTTTATTTTTTTCATATATTTTGTTTTCTTTTTCAAGGACGATGTTCTCTATTCACACTACGTCATGTTGAACGACAAACTCCCTAAGACGCCATTTTGATTTTTATAAGACTTTGAATACGCCAGGGACGGAAATGTATAAAAATAACAAGTTACGTTTACTGTTAATTATTTAATATTAACACTATTTTATTTGACTCACTATTTATAATGCATAGATAATATTAGCCTGGAACATTCGCTTTATATTAATTTCTTAGGCCTCTGTGCGTGTGTGTATACAAATACATACACATACACGCACACACACAATACATATATATTTATATATATATATTAATAAATACATTACCACAAATGAATACAAATGCATTGCACATTAGCTGCCCCTGATCAGTAATACAGCTGGTTATGCCTTATATACATAAATGGATTGTCACTGGTCATTTAACTCGAATCCTGGATGGGGGCTAGAAATACTTCCTCCTTGTTCCCCTGCGTGTCGTAAGAGTCGACAAATTGGGGCGAAGCGAGGGGACTGGGAATCCCCTTTTCTGTATTTTCCCTTTCCAAAGAGTCAGAATATATTGTCCTGACTCAGCCACTCCCATTATTTGCCCTAACTCAGCCATCCCCTTATAAGGGGAAAAATGGCTCACGTATAGAGATAGTGTGTGATGAATATTTTAGATGCTATAAAACACAGAGAAAAATTAAAAGCGAAAACAAGTAACGAATGAGGTTGGGAAGTACGATTAAAATGAACACAGACTTTCAGTAGTGTGTGCATTCATTCCTAGTTCTAAGAAATAGCAGATAGATTAGATACGAGAGTGGATTCAGGAATATAACGTGTTTGAAACTAGACAGATATGTTTATTATATATTTCATTTTTTACATTTTTTATGTTTCACTATTAATCCCCATATGAGGGAGGACACAGACAGGTTGAAGATGGGAAATTGGGGCTGGATGCCCAAACTAAAGCCGCTTTCATACTAAAGTGGGACGTCGCACGTGGCATGCCACGTGGTGCGCCAATTGAAAACGAACATCCGGATATATATGAAACCTTTCAGACAGAAGTGGTGTGACACATTCCATGTGCCACGTGCGACTTGCGTCACAAGTCACACGTGGCACATGGGATGTGTCAAGCCACCTCTGTGTGAATGGTTTCATATATTTACGGATGTTCGTTTTCAAATGGCGTGCCACGTGGCATGCCACGTGCGACGTCCCACTTTGGTGTGAAAGCGGCCTAACACCCTTGATGGGCACGATCGAGGGACTGTCATCACCCGAGTCGAGCATTCTAAGCACTAAGCTACAGCGGTCACCGATATGTTTATCAGATATGAAGAGCAAAGCACTAAGAAGCATTTAAAAATGAAAGAATATCAGGACCAATTTTAGAATTCTAACAGAATATTAATACTGCAGAAAAGAAGCTAGAAAAGCTGGAAACATTAAAAAAAAGAAAAAAAACTGAAAAGAAAGAACAGTTGACATACTAATGACATCTAACAGCCAAGAGATATTGCTAGCGAGCGATGAAAATCATCGAAAGAATTCTTAGAAATGAAGACACAATATTTCTTATAATAAATCATTTCCCCCCCCCATTACTCCCCACGAAAGCTCTTTTCGTGTGATACAATTCTAATATTTCGTTGTCATAATAAATGGGGAAATCCACAATAATGAGGATAATGGAAAATAGCGATAAATATCAGGAAATGTAGGATGGAGATTCCACGGAGAACAAAACACATAATGGAATGATACAAGTTGCTGATATTAATCATACAGTTATGACCAACAATAAAGAATAAAAGAGATATATACAGGCAGTGATGAAATGATACAGGAATGGATTAAACTTGACCCCAAGATACAAAGGCCCGATTTCTTAAACTGTAAACCTAGGATACTATATTGTTAGTTAGCTAGACATACACAAATGGATTTCATAAACGCTTCTATATATATATATATATATATATATATATATATATATATATATATATATATATATATATATATATATATATATATATATATATATATATATATATATATATATATATACACGACTTCTCTAGAAATGCTGAAAACTATAAACTAGAGTTAAAAATATAAATTTTTCCGAGAAGAAGAAGAAGAAGAAGAAGAAGAAGAAGAAGAAGAAGAAGAAGAAGAAAACAAAAAAAGAGGAAGAAGAAGAAGAAGAAGAAGAAGAAGAAGAAGAAGAAGAAGAAGAAGAAGAAGAAGAAGAAGAAGAAGAAGAAGAAAACAAAAAAAAGAGGAAGAAGAAGAAGAAGAAGAAGAAGAAGAAGAAGAAGAAGAAGAAGAAGAAGAAGAAGAAGAAGAAGAAGAAGAAGAAGAAGAAGAAGAAGAAGAAGAAGAAGAAGAAGAAAAAGTGAATGTATGTATGTATACAAGTTAAAACTAAATGCTGGACAATATATATATATATATATATATATATATATATATATATATATATATATATATATATATATATATATATATATATATATATATATATATATATATATATATATATATATATAAAGTAAAGAACTGCATATTATTATATATAGCTAAAATGAGATAACATACACAAGAGAGACAGAATGGTTATATAAATAACTATATAGATAAATGAAGAATATAATTTGCAAAAACAAAGAAAAAACAAAATAACTAATTTTATACACGAAACAAAAACAAACAAAAAAAATAGACAAAAGAAACATGAAAAAACTAACTTGCAACACTAGAAAAAAAATTATAAAAAAATAATCCAAAGAATGGGATTCCAAGTAAAAATGAATTTTACTGAATATATGACCTTCGTTATCGTAATCTTGCCTCGGATACCAGATGCTCCCCGTCTCCCTGCCATTTCTTTTCTAAGTTTGCCATGTGTCAGATTTCTATTGTTGACAAATGATTACTGTCTTCGTGTCGTGAGATATTGGTGTATATATCAAGATGGAACCAAAATTATCTTATTTCTTTTTTAGATGAAGAGCTTCAGGAGAGGTGTATGCAAGCTTATTCTCCAGCCTGAGCTCATGATGCGATTATGATCCACAAATGATCTACCATATTCACCTATGTGCTCATTATATATGTAAGCTCGGTGTCCGGAGAGTTTCGCCTGATTTCATGAGAATTATGTATATTATCAAAAATCATTGTTCGAACGATGGATAATAAATAAGTCTAAAAAATAGAGACAGATTCTTATTTCTATATTGTATATTTCAGATGCCCGTGATGTTTCGACTCAATATCGAATGTAGCCACCGTGGTCCAGTGGTAACGCTCGCGACTTTGATTCGTCAGTTCGTGAGTTCGCGGCCCGCCACAGTCTAAGGTTAGAAAGGGCATTTAATCAGGATAACGTCGCATTTGCCAAAACTAATGCCATTCGCAAGAAGGCACCGTCTTAGCCCTTAATAAGCAAGGGGGTCCGTGACATAAAACCAATAAAAAATACTACTGCCAAAGTCGTTCACAGTGCGATAATGCTGCTTTCGATATGCATATCAAAGCCGTGACGGAAAAATTTACTGCTCTTTCTTCCATTCATGATGTACCCAGTTCTGGACGCCCCAGAAACAGCAACAGCTCATGAAAAAGCAGCGCCGTTGACAGACAGCCTACATCCATGTCCCTAAAAATCAATTCGTGTCGTCTTTTTGCTAAACTACCGATTTCAAAGTGTTCATAAAAATCTACTGGAAATGGAGATGAGGTCATTTATGCCAAGGTTGTTAAATAAGTTGCATCTGACTTCTAGAGCAGTTAATTCAAATTATCG
>JAXCGZ010006068.1:62500-65000 GCA_037179515.1 Halocaridina rubra
TTACATTTCCTTAAAAAACACACACACAGTATATTAGAATTTGCGATAAACACAAAAGTTTTGACACAAAGAACATTCTTGTGTGAATCTCAAAGACTAAAGAATCCGTTTCATAATGAAGTCTCTCTCTCTCTCTCTCTCTCTCTCTCTCTCTCTCTCTCTCTCTCTCTCTCTCTCTCTCTCTCTCTTCTCTCTCTCTCTCTCTCTCTCTCTCTCTCTCTCTCTCTCTCTCTATATATATATATATATATATATATATATATATATATATATATATATATATATATATATATATATATATATATATATATATATATATATATATATATATATATATAAATAATCAATCAATCAATCAATCAGTCAATCAATCAATCAATCAATCAATCAATCTATCTATCTATCTATCTATCTATCTATCTATCTATCTCTCAGTGAATTAATATAAGTTGGAGAATAAATTTTCTTTTTTACAGAGTACAGAGAGGAATTTAGCAATCTATTTTATCGGAATCAATTTGACTTAAAAGATCCATCGACTTGATTTCATTTCCTTCTCAGGCATCACAATCATTATTGGCATTTGTCAATTTTTTTTATGAGTGTGACACCGGGACAGGCAAGGAAATCGCCCTCATCAGGCCTGAGCACCAAGAAAACTTTAAGACGAGGAAAAAGTAGTGGTTTAAGGACAAGGTTAAAACAAGGGATTGTTGAGCAATAGGAAAAGGATAGCTGAAAGGATGGTCGAAATATGTATATAATAGTCACCGTGGCTCAAGCGGTAGCGTCCGCGACTCTGAGGTGTCAGGTCGAGGGTTCGCGCCCCGTCACGGACTAAGGTTAGCAAGGGCATGCACTCAGGGTAACGATTACATCTGCCAAAACAAGTCCTTCGCAAGAAGGCAACCGTCGTAGCCCTTGGTAGAAAAGGGAGTCCGTGACGTGCAACCGAAACAAAACAAACAAGTTGAGTAAAAAGCTTTCATTTAAATTTCATCATCAGCTTCCAACTGTATCTCTAATTCAAAACTGTTTTAATTAATTGAATAAGAGTAGTGTAAAATAGGCAAAAAAAAAGCTAAAAGAGAAAGGTGGAGTAACAAAAAAAATAAAAAAAATAGTTACGAGGAAAAGAATGGGATTTGTGCCCAAACTGTTTCAGATACATGGACCAGGATCCGGTTTTACGTCACGAACTCCCTTTTTTTCTACTGAGGGCTAGGACAGTTGCCTTCTTACGAAGGACTTGTTTTGGCAGATGTAATCGTTACCCTGAGTGCATGCCCTTACTAACCTCAGTCCGTGACGGGGCGCGAACCCTCGACCTGCCGCCTCAGAGTCGCAGACGCTACCATTTTGCCACGGAGACTACAGGTTTCAGATACATGGACCAGAGTAGTGCAAAATCTGGAAATAAAAAAAATAAAAAAAGAAGGGTGGGGTCCAAAAAAAAAAAATAGCAAAAATAGTAAAGAGGAAAAAAAAGCGAAAAGAATAGAGGACAGACGTTGTGCCAAGCAGAGAGGACAACCATAATTGCATAAATAGCTAATTCCTCCTCCTCCTCCTCCCCCCCTTACCAGTGCCTCTGAATTATTGGGTCGTGTCAGAAAAATACATGCCATGCGAGATCAAAGGCACCATTCCTTTCCGGATGACATCTGGGGTTCTTGGCTCTTCAAATTAATAAAAGAAAAAAAAATCATCCAGCCAGGAACCTCACGAATGTCTGCCTGGCTCTCATTTATCAATAATTAAAAAGAAATATCTTTTGGTTGAGGTTTTCCTAGTTAAGTTAAATGCTATAGGAAAATACCTTCAAAAATACGTGTGCATCTCTGATCTTGGGAGTTTGGCCTTACGAGGAATATTTTTTTTTTTAATTTTGTTGTTGTATACTAGTCCATGTCAAAAAGTTTATATATGTTTACCTACTTGTTATATCTATATATCCTAGAGATATATATATATATTTTTTTATATAAATGTCAATGGAATTATAAGATTTTAGGTATATATCCCAACATCTGTTCTTTGCATCCATCTTTACGATATATTTCTATTAGATTTGACATTCCTTATTTTCGACAATTCCAAGATCTGAAAAGATCTGAAACCAGCTTAATTTTGCTTATTAATCTATTCAATTTAAAATTATTTATTATGTCCGATTCGAGGAAAATGAAAGCAAACTTAGCTATATATATATATATATATATATATATATATATATATATATATATATATATATATATATATATATATATATATATCTGCTCCTATAATATATTTGGAAATATCAATATATAACAATCTTACATTACAGTAGGATTTTTTTTGAACAGTAACACGTAAAAGATGATTTCAAAAATATAACTAAAAAGAGTTACATATACAAAAGATATAATGAAATTTGGATATAAATACGATAACAGTTATTCTTGAAATATAACTTGAAAATATTCTGTAGATGAAAATCATAAAGACAGGATGACGA
>JAXCGZ010006068.1:70000-72370 GCA_037179515.1 Halocaridina rubra
CAATGGCAATACTGACGAGAATAAGAATCGTTGTGCGTATGCGCGTTTTACAGGTGAAAGACCAGTTTGTTAATATAATTTTACTGTATGTATATGGACAAAACGAGAGAGAGAGAGAGAGAGAGAGAGAGAGAGAGAGAGAGAGAGAGAGAGAGAGAGAGAGAGAGAGAGAGAGAGAGAGAGAGAGAGAGAGAGAGAGAGATGAATCAGTTATTGTTTTCTCGCTATATTTGTCAGAAAGGTAGATAAAGGGGTTGTGTGCGATGGATAGATAGATAATAGACAGAGAGATAGATAGCAATAAAGATATATTATTATCTTCTAGAAGTACTTGTCGAAAAAACACTATCATACATGTAGACACACACACAAACACACACACACACCACACACACACACAGCACACACGCGCACACACACGCAGGGAGAGAGAGAGAGAGAGAGAGAGAGAGAGAGAGAGAGAGAGAGAGAGAGAGAGAGAGAGAGAGAGAGAGAGAGAGAGAGAGAGAGAGAGAGAGAGAGAGAGAGAGAGAGAGAGAGAGAGGACAGCAGCTTCTACAAAACTACTTTCTATTTCCATATGACAAATGACACAAAGATGTCTCTGAAACTGTCGTTAAGATGCATAAGAAATACATTCATCATCGCATGGCCAAAACATCTGTCATGCAGGGAAAAAAAATAATATATTCACTGTCTTCCATAGTACTCCTTTATGCAGAAGAAAATCAACAGTAACACTGTGACGGTTGATGACTGTTAAATTCCCAAGAGTACTTCTGAAATCATAAATTCGTAACACTTTTAAGAGAATTCAAGAGGTACTACTGCCTTTATCAACGTGTTTCAGAAACTCACGAATGGAGCTGAAGATATTTTGAGAAATTTATCACATTCACAAAGGTGTTGCAAAAACACTACAAAATGTATCTGAAGTTATATATTGATCCTTGATACATTTTGGATGCACTGCCCTCAAGCTCCTAAGGTGCTGCAGTGACATCACGAAAGTACTTGAAGTCATATATTGATCCTGGGAACATTTTAGAGTCACTGCCCTCAAGCTCTAAGGTGTTGCAATGACACCACGAAAGTACTTGAAGTTATATATTGATCCTGGGCACATTTTAGATTCACTGCCCTCAAGCTCTAAGGTGTTGCAGTGACATCACGAAAGTACTTGAAGTTATATATTGATCCTTGGCACATATTAGATTCACTGCCCTCAAGCTCTAAGGTGTTGCAGTGACATCACGAAAGTACCTGAAGTTAAATATTGATCCTGGGAACATTTTAGATTCACTGCCCTCAAGCTCAAAGGAGTTACTAAAAACACCCTGGACATTGGCTGAAGATATTTATAGAGTGTTAGCACATTCAAGGCCCTATGATGAGGGCAGTTTCTGCCTGTCCCGGCGTCACACTCTTAAAAAAAAAAATCAACAAAGGTGTTACAAAGACGCTATGTTTTTTTTATGATTGTGACACCAGGACGGGCCAAAAATAATAAAATAAAACAGCCCTCGTCGGGCCTGGGCACGAAAAATACATAAAGTAAGAGAAACAGGCATGGAGAGTGTAATGACTTGTCAGATGTGAAGGGATAATAAAAGATGTGTAATGACTATCCAAGAATATTCAGTGTAGCTGTGGGCATAGAAAAGGCTGTGAGAGCAGTTGAAGATATATTCATAAATCCTTAACACTCCGAGAACAAGTGTTCTATATCTTGAAAGCATTGCAAAAATCCCAAGAGAGAAATTTAAGACATTTGAACTAATAATTACTTTAAATATCTACTGCCATCATTATAATCTTTTTCTCATCAACTATTAACCTGCCAAAAAACATCTCCTGAGGAGTTACCAGTTGACTTTATTTTTTTTAATTAGCTCAACCAGGAGGGTCCTTCCCCTGTTACCCAGTGGATGACCCAAGCAGTGTGTGCCTTAACTCGGCCATCCCGTTACAAGTGGGGGTTGCGGCAATGTATATGAATGCACGTACGAATATATGATCGGCTTTACGTCACGGACTCCCTTTTCTACTAAGGGCTAAGACGGTGCCTTCTTGCTAAGGACTTTGGATTTAGCAAGTGTGACCGTTACGCTGAGTGGATGCCCTTCCTAACCTCAGACCCTGACGAATCAAAGTTGCGAGCGTTACTACTCGGCCACTTGCTATTGTAATATACTATTATATATTATACAGTTGATTACTATACAATGTTCCGGTTTTACGTCACGGACTCCCTTTTCAACCAAGGGCTAGGACGGTTGCCTTCTTGCGAAGGACTTGTTTTGGCAGATGCAATCGTTACCCTGAGTGCATGCCCTTGCAAACCTCAGACCGTGACGGGGCGCGAACCTC
>JAXCGZ010006069.1:0-40000 GCA_037179515.1 Halocaridina rubra
GAACCAATAAATATGCACTGTGTTTTACTTTCGTTAATTAACGGCCCAGTTTCTTGGAAATAGGTTTTAATTTTTGACAGAGTGTTTTCTGCTCTTAAAGTTAGCTCTGGAAGATTATTAATATCACCACTAAGGAGTAGTTGAGTGTCATCTGCATATTGTACGACTAGACAGTCAGAAATGAAAGAAGATAGATCATTTACGTAAATGGAGAAGAGGATAGGACCAAGTACTGATCCCTGTGGAACACCAAATGATACATTTTTTGGCACAGAGATAATGTTGTTAAGACGTATGGACTGTTTACGATTAGATAGATACTCGCTAAACCAGTTTGGATCAATATTTAAGTTAATACATTTACTTAAAAGAATTTCATGGTTTACACTGTCGAAGGCTTTTGATAAGTCTAATAAAATTAGCAAAGATATTTTTTTCATATCTATATTATTATATATACTATTCGTAACTTTAAGCAGTGCAGTTTCCGTCGAGAGTTTTGGTCTGAAACCATGTTTGCTAATCGTTAGTAGTCTATTTGATTCTAAATATGACATAAGTTGGCATGCAACAATTTTTTCTAATATTTTAGAGAAAATGGGTAGCAGGGAAATGGGACGATAGTTTGTCACATTTTCTCTGTCCCCCTTTTTATGCAGAGGTATTACATGTGATATATTCCAAGAGTCAGGAAACTTTTTAGTAACAATGGAAGTGTTCATAATAGTTAGAATATAGGATGCAATCATGGGTAGAGCATCTTTGATGAACTGAAATGGTATACCATCTGAACCATAAGAGCCAGAGGCTCTTTATGGTAAGAATTAGGGTAGCACAATCGATAGGATTTATCTTGCAGTACTCTCTTGTGTTTTCATTGGAAGAATTGTCATTTAAGCAATTACTCATATTCACTGAGTTGATGTTTTCTTGAGTTTTTTCATATGTATTTTTGCCAACGTTAGCAAAATAGTTATTAAAGTTATCTGCTTTGTCTTTCAACTCCGTAATATTTTCATAAGTTTCTGAGGTACTCTTTTCATTTGGTATCATGCTTCTTATCACTTTCCATGTTGCTGCTGTATCATGTCTAGAGTCATTAAATTGTTTTTTGTAAAAGTCTTTTTTACTTACACTGATGAGAGATCTGACACGTTTCTTTTCTGTTTTATAACGTTCTCGGAGAGTCATATCATATCTATTCATTTTTTAGCTCTTTTTGTATTTGATTTCTGATTTGCATTGCCTCTTTGATGTCATTAGTTAGCCAGGGGGCTGAGGGGCGGGTTATTTTTCTTGTTACAATGGGTGCACAACTATCTAAGCATTCAAGGAAGACTTTTGTTAAAATCTCAACCTGCAAATCGACGTTATCTGTGTATTTAATTCTATTAAGTGCATTTGTGTTGTTGATTAATGTTTCACAAAAGATATCAGGGGAGTAATTTTTTAGACAACGGAATGTCTTGAGGAGAGGCTTCCTTTTCGGCTTGTTTATGTTTAGCATAGCAATGTTCAGCTCGTGGTCTGCAATTGGGCAGGGAACTACGTCCCAATAGGTTAGACTTCCCATCACTCGAAGCTAAAAGATTGAGGGGGGATATGGTAACAGTCTTTAAATTCCTTCATGGTTATGACAGAGTGGATAGGGATCGATATTTTGATATGGCTGGCTCTAGAACTAGAGGTCATAGTTTAAAGCTTCGTAAGAAAACTTCTTTGCAGGATGTAAGGAAATACTTTTTCAGTGTAAGAGTAGTTGATAATTGGAATTGGCAAAGCGAGGAGGTAGTTAATGGTATCTCAATCCATAGTTTTAAGGACAGGTATGACTAAGTATAATGGGAACCGATGAGGAGACGGGAAAATACGAGCTTTGGGCTCTTTCCCGTAAACACAATTAGGTAAGTACACACACACACACACACACACACACACACACACACACACACACACACACACACACACCTTTTGGAATCCGCACTTGAAAAAGCACATAGCTAAGCTTGAAAAAGTTCAAAGACATGCCACGAAACTGGTGCCAGAAATACGCAATCTCAGTTATGATGAGAGGCTGAGGGAATTAGACTTACCATCACTCGAAGCTAGAAGAGTGAGGGGGGATATGGTGACAGTCTTTAAATTCCTTCATGGTTATGATAGAGTGGATAGGGATCGATATTTTGATATGGCTGGCTCTAGAACTAGAGGTCATAGTTTGAAGCTTCGTAAGAAAAGTTCTTTGCAGGATGTAAGGAAATACTTTTTCAGTGTAAGAGTAGTTGATAATTGGAATTCGCTAAGCGAGGAGGTAGTTAATGCTATCTCAATCCATAGTTTTAAGGACAGGTATGATAAGTATCACTAAGTATAAAATGGAACCGATCAGGAGACGGGAAGATACGAATTGGGCTCTTTCCCGTAAACACAATTAGGTAATCACAATTAGGTAATCACACATTTTTCGTGAGGGGAGAGAGAAACTGCCGTCCAGTTCTGCCTTGAAGGAAATTTAGAAGAGTTGCCAGAGGTGAAGCCATCACATCACATTACCTAATTTTTTGTGTAAACTGGGGAAAGGTCTTAAGCCGTTTACCTGATCCTGTGGTTCCATATATTGTTAAAATCAGTATCCTTCCCATTTATATTAACTTGTTAGTTAGTTTGAAACTCGAAAAATTGAATAAGTAAAAAAACAAACAAACAAACAAATATCCACCTGTCAACAGTACTGAGTTAAGTTGCCAAGTAGTACAGCTGTCTAATTTTCTTCATTTTTTTTTTTTAATTTTTGCTTTTCTTTTAGCTTTCTCTTTTACTATTTCGTTTTTATTTTGTATATATATTGAGTTAAATGTAAAGTCTAATCTTGTGATAACATACCTTGGTTAGCAAGTGAGTTTATCAGTTAGGAAGAATATATAGCAGAAACAGGTGGGTGCCACCTCAGACACAGGTTCGAATTTTTCCTTCAGGTTTGACTTTTGTTTTGTTGCATTTTTTTTTCTTTTTCTTTTTATCCTTAAATTACCATGGTCAAGTTTTTAAGTTAAGATGTGTGTTACCAGAAAAGAGATAAACTGAGTCACTAAATAGCACTTATATGGAGATATAAAAATTCGGTGTGAAGCTTAATTAAAAGTTTTTCTCTTCTTTTTTTTTTCCTCTTTCTCGTCTGCTTTCTATATTCTGTGAGAGGGAGAACATAAAAATGACGCCATCTCTGTCCCAAACCTCTCCTATCCATGGGTCGGTAGGAGGGGTAGCCATCAGGAGACTCAAACAGAAAATCAAGAATATAGAGGAAATGGTTATAAGCCTTGATGATAAAATTCAGAATATGGATGGAGAAATGAAAGAGAATGAAACACTCAGAGAGCAAATAAGATCTTTGGAGGAAGCAAATAAAGCACAAGGGCAGGAGAGAAAGGAACTAGAAAAAAGAATAAAAAAGCTGGAAGGGGAAAAGAGTTAACTAGAATCTAGACTTTCTAAACAAGAAGATAAAAACAAACAGCTGAATGACAACCTAAAGGAATTAGATGTTAGTTCACTGCTCTCTTCTGAGAGAGACGAGATTGCTGCTTGGAATGTCCAGATTAAGGAAAACATTGAACAGTTCAGAAAAGAGTTCCAGGAGCTGAATATGGAAAATGATGCCATGAAAACTTCCTTTGCTGATGCACTAAAGGGGAATGTGGCAGTAAAAGAGGCTGTAAAGGTGGTGGCACTGGAAAACATACAAACAGTTGACTATAAAGAGACAGTAATCGAAAAAATGAAAGACGTTGTGATGGAAAGGGCAAACCCACTCATCAGACAGGCACTTGATAAGGAGAAGACAGTGGTAATCTCAGGCATAAGCGAGTCCCAGGAGCCAACATGGCAGGGGAGACGTGAAGAAAATAAAGCTAGGGTTGTAGACCTGATAAGAAAGCTTGGAGTAGTATGTGGTCCTGAGGATATTGTAAACATACACCAACTAGGTAAATATTCAAGGGAAGGAAAGCTGAGACCAACAAAAGTAACCTTTGAGAGAGGGGAAACATGTAGGGAAATATTGTTGAGAAAAAAAAGTCTAAAAGACCTTCGAGAATTCAAAGAAGTGTTCATTAGACAATACAGAACACAGGAAGAGATGGGAAAGATCAAAAACTTGTTGCAAGAGGCAAGAAGGTTAAATGATGAAAGAAATGAAGAAGAGAAGAAAAATTTTCATTACAGAGTTCTTCCAGACAAAGGGGAGATAAAGAAGATAATAACAGAAGATCAGGGGATGGGGCCTCATTAAGATTGTTATACACAAATGCTGATGGATTAGCTGGTAAGGCAGTAGAATTAAAAGATAGGATTCACAACAGTAAGGCAGATATAGTAGCAATTACAGAGACTAAGTTGAGTGAGGACATAAACAGTGTCACAGTTTTTCCTAAGGGTTTCAGAATACTAAGGGTTGAAAGATCTGAGAGGACTGGTGGAGGGATAGCACTGCTCATAAGTGAAAGGATTCAAGTTGAAGAAATAAACTTGGCTATAGAAAGTGAGTTCAAGGAATTTCTTGTTGCTCGCATAAATACTGGGTCAGAGAGCATTATAATAACTGTTGTATACAACCCACCAAGGAACCAAAATAGGCTTGAAGTTTATGAGGAAAGTCATATAGGTACTATTGAAGTCATAAACTCAGTTGTTAACATGGCACGGGAAAAAAAATGTAGGATTTTGATTATGGGAGACTTTAATCATAATAATATAATAATAATAATAATAATAATAATACTTTATTTCCATTTCAATACAATGGGTATTCGTCAGCCAGGGTAAGCCCCAACCCCCCACTGTGGTGTCCACCCACAGCAGTTCCTGCCAGTAAACAGCTTAAACTCTCGGTCTTGGACGGGAACCGATCTTTCGACCTCATGAATGCGAAGCCAGCGCGTTACCACTGTACTAGCCAGCAGGCTAGAGATAGATTGGATAAATCTTGACCCACACAGTGGTGAGGACTCATTCGGGGCAAGATTCCTAGATTGCGTACAAGGGAATTTCCTACACCAACATGTAATGGAACCAACAAGGGCCAGGGGTGGGGATGAGCCATCACTACTTGATCTAGTGTTCACAGATAATGTGTTGGATATTGAAAAAATTGAGTATGAACCACCAATTGGAAAGAGTGACCACTGTGTGTTGTTGATGGAGTATATCATTGAAGATATTCTTCCTGAGAGTAGAGGCACTGAGGACATGAGGAGGAACTATCGGAAAGGAGATTACATCAAAATGAATGAGCTTTTTGCAGTTATTGACTGGAGAACCTTATTTTATAACAAATCTGTACAAGAAATGTATGACATCTTTTGTGAGAAATATGGGAAGGTAGTAGATTGCTGCATACCTGTCACCAAAGTAGGTGTAATTCATGCCAGAGAGAAATGGTTCGATAATGGGTGTAAAAGAGCTAAGGAGTGGAGAGACAAATGCTGGAAAAGGTATAGGAGGAGAAAAAACATAAATGCCTGGCAAACCTACAAAAGAGCAAGAAATGACTACCTAAGTAAAAGGAGAGAGGCAGAGAGAGACTATGAGAGGGACATCACCAGGAAGGCTAAAGAAAATCCCAAGCTTTTCCACAGCTTTATCAGAGGAAAACTGAAGGTAAAAGAACAGGTTTTAAGGCTAAAGAGAGCGGATGGAAGCATCACTGAGACGGATGAAGAGATCTGCAAAGAATTGAACAAGGAGTTTCAGTCAGTATTTACAGTAGAAAATACCCCACCCCCTCAGATTGCAGTGATAGAAGCTCAAGGGCCGGTATTAGAGAACATCAACCTTACAGCCACAGAGGTATGCAAAGCGCTGATGGATTTAGATGTTCATAAAGCTACAGGTCCCGATGACATATCCCCTCATGTGCTTAAAAAATGCGCAAACACAATATCAGTGGCACTAAGTATCATATTTAAGGAGTCACTGGAGTCGGGGGAGATTCCAAGATGCTGGAAACAAGCAAATGTGATACCTATCTTCAAAAAGGGAAGGAGGGATACGGCTCTGAACTATAGACCAGTTTCCTTGACCAGCATAGTTTGCAAAGTTATGGAGAAACTACTAAGGAAACATATCTCTCTTCACTTGAAATCCTTCAACTTTTTGTCAGTGAGGCAACATGGCTTCAGAGAAGGTAGATCAACAGTAACAAACTTATTAGAATTTTATGATGAGGTAAGCCAAATCTTACAGGAAAGAGAGGGCTGGGCAGATTGCATATTCCTAGACTTCCAGAAAGCGTTTGACACTGTTCCACATGGGAGACTTATTAGGAAGCTGCAATCAATGGCTAGAATAGGTGGAAATGTTTTGGAATGGATGAAAACTTACTTAGAAGGAAGGGAACAGAGGGTTAGAGTAAGACACTCAGTGTCTGAATGGAGAAGAGTTAGTAGTGGAGTTCCACAGGGTTCAGTTTTAGGGCCACTTTTGTTCCTTGTATATGTAAATGGCCTACCAGAGTCTGTAAATTCATTCATGAATATGTTTGCAGATGATGCAAAGATTGTGAAGAAAGTAAAAAACGAGAACAATGGTAGAGAACTTCAGGATGATCTAAATAATCTGCATGAGTGGTCAGAAAAGTGGCTAATGAAATTCAATACTTCAAAATGTAAGGTAATGAGAATGGGTACAAGTGCAAGAAGGCCCAAGCTTGACTACTCGGTGGCTGGAGTACAACTTCAAGAGACAGAAAATGAGAGAGATCTAGGAGTAAACATACTGGCAGATTTGTCTCCAGAAATACATATAAATGGCATAGTAAGGGCAGCATATGCATTCTTATCAAATGTAAGGGTAGCCTTCAGGCACATGGACAAGGAAATGTTCAGAAATATTTATGTAACCTATGTGAGGCCAAAACTCGAATATGCAGCCCCCTTTTGGAATCCGCACTTGAAAAAGCACATAGCTAAGCTTGAAAAAGTTCAAAGACATGCCACGAAACTGGTGCCAGAAATACGCAATCTCAGTTATGATGAGAGGCTGAGGGAATTAGACTTACCATCACTCGAAGCTAGAAGAGTGAGGGGGGATATGGTGACAGTCTTTAAATTCCTTCATGGTTATGACAGAGTGGATAGGGATCGATATTTTGATATGGCTGGCTCTAGAACTAGAGGTCATAGTTTGAAGCTTCGTAAGAAAACTTCTTCGCAGGATGTAAGGAAATACTTTTTCAGTGTAAGAGTAGTTGACAATTGGAATTGGCTAAGCGAGGAGGTAGTTAATGGTATCTCAATCCATAGTTTTAAGGACAGGTATGATAAGTATCACTAAGTATAAAATGGAACCGATCAGGAGACGGGAAGATACGAGCTTTGGGCTCTTTCCCGTAAACACAATTAGGTAATCACACACACACACACACACACACACACACGCTGACTATTACGAGTTTGCCAGGTAAGTTAACGAAGTTATGAATCAACAGGGAACAGAAAGGTGTGTTTCACACTCGGCTGAGAGGTCAATACACTAATTCTTACCACAGAAGTTCTTTAATACAAAGATAAAAACGAGGTTGGTTGTTGTGTATACAAGCTCCTCAGTTAAGAGATGAGTGCATAAAGAAAGTGAGAAGACAAGGGAGGACTAACTTCGAGTTAGAGAAAGCTGAGGAGTTATAGTGAGAGAGGGAGAATAAGAGAGAGAGGGAGGTATAGGTTAGAAGTAGAGGCGGAGTTACGAGTGACAATAGGCGGGGCAACGAGAGAATAGGCGGAGCTACACATGAGGAAAGAGTACGGTAGAGTATTGAGGGGAAAGGGAGTTAACAATTAAAGCAGGAGGTTTTATTAAGAGACTGGAGAAGGCGGCAGCAGTCTTTAACTTTTGGGGACTCTGGATTCTTAAGGGCTAAACAGACGATCAGTATTACTGACATATTTCCCTGTACTGTCATTATTACTGTCGGTGTGTCCATCATATGGACGTAGTAGTTCACACCAATAGAATAGTGTCAGTATTTTTACTGACAGTGATAATGATCGTCAGTACCCCCCTTTAAAGTACATACAAAAATAAGGCTTGCGATAATTATTGTTTATAATTCACATACGCTGTTTTTCACGACCCAGAATATTTATCATAATCTTCTAAGGGTGACATGGAAGCGTAGTAGTAGTAGCATGCTCGATTCAGGAGTTGAAAGACTCGCGATCGAGTCCACCGTGGGGTGTTAGGAAGGGCATCCAGCCTAAATTCCCCAGCTTCAACCTGTCTGGGACGCCCACATAATGGGGTTTAATAGTGACTAAAGTCAAGAAACAGTAAAATCACTTGGAGTTATATATATATATATATATATATATATATATATATATATATATATATATATATATATATATATATATATATATATATATATATATATATATATATATATATATATATATATATATATATATATATATATATATAAAAGATTGGATCAAATGAAGAATCCCCCCTAGAGTACCCAACTGAAGAATCTCCCCCTAGAGTGCCCGGCGTAACCATTTCAGAGTGAAACTAGAAATGGGTAGTGTTGTGACATGTCAGATGGGAAGGGATGTTAGGTTAGGTCAGGTCTGTCAGTTTATCTACCTTGGAATATGTGGATAGATGGATGGATGAATTTTAATTACGAAATAGACCTAACCTAATCTAACCAAACCTAAACAGAGAGACAGTACTGAAGAATCCCCCCCTAACTCAGATCAACTAAAGAATCTCCGGTCTTGGGGGATATTCTTCAGTTGATCCACACGACTATTTAAAAACTTTCTAAAGTTTACTTATGTTGGATATGGAGTGAATAATCCTGACGTTGTTTTCTTATATCGTTCCCTACTTTTTAGGAAAGGTGTTGGGAGCAAGATATCAAAGATGGTTGTAGCTGTAAACGGAGAGACATGGTGAGACTACCAGAAGGAGATTGGGAGAGCCTACAGGTAAGAAAGAAAAGGAAGGTTGGGGAGGGCTGTAAATGAAGAGCTTGGGAGTAACCAGGTGAGGAGAAAGGGAGGAACAACAGGTGAGAAGGGAGGGTTAGATACCAGTGAGGAACTAGGGAGAAGCTGTAGATGAGGAGAAAGGGAGGAGCCTCAAGTGAGGATTTTTTTTTTTTTTTTTTACACTAGGAAGGGAAAAAGAGGCCACCATCGGGCCTGGACACCAAAAAAAAATAAATAAATAAATAAAACAGAGGAACAAGTGGAGAGTGTATACTAACTTGTCAGATGTGAAGGGATAGTAAGAGATGTGTAACGAATATCCAAGAATACTCGGTGTTGCTGTAGGCCAGTGGTCCTTAACCTTTTTCAGTATATGCACCCTTTTCAAATCAGCAGTCAGTTCTCGCACCCCTCCCCCTCTCCCGATTGCTGAAATAAAAAAAAAATGCTAAAAATACAGAGTTGATGCGATGTGTATTAATATCAAAACCACGTTTTATATTTATTTAAACTTTATTAGGAAATTAGGTTTAGAACTTTAGGTTTATCTCTATCTAAGAACACTGCTGAAGCAAAGTTTTTTTTTCAGGAAAAATATAACGCGTATATAAAAATATATATTGCTTTAATTATTCATAGGCATCCTCGCACCCCTTAGGAACCGGCCTCGCACCCCCTAGGGGTGCGAGCACCTCTGGTTAAGAATCACTGCTGTAGGCATTTAAAAAGAACCGTATCTGAAGGAAGATTTAACATTAAACTGTCCTGGACAGTTGAATAGAGAATAACAGCCACGAACAAATTCTATTCACCATAATTCGAAGCCATACAAAAGTCTTACCTAGAAATCTCATAAAGAATGGGTCAAGTCCTTTCTTAATGACAAGAAAATTGGGGTAGGGAGAGTCGTAAGTAAACAGAGAATGGAAATAGAGATGAAACTTAAGAGGGCAGTGGAACTCTCAGCTGCGAAGCAAGGAGATATAGGCCCGATTTCTTAAACAGTGTAAACCTAGGATACCATATTGTTGGTTAGTTAGACACACACAAATGGATTTCATAAACGCATCTGACGCGGTTCTGTGTATGGCTAGGGCCCGATTTCTTAAACAGTGTAAACCTTATAGGATTACACTGTTTAAGTAGTAGGTTGGCCCATGGCGCCACCGCCCGTTGCGATACTACAGCTGAAGGTTTTTTGAACTTAAATAGGGCTGTCCAGGACAGTTCAATGTTAAGTCTTCCTTCACTTACGGTTCTTTTTCTATGCCTACATCAACACTGAATATTCTTGGATATTCGTTACCCACCTCATATTATCCCTTCACATCTGACAAGTCATTACACTCTCCATTTCTGTTTCTCTTTATTTTGTATATCCTTCGTGCCCAGACCTGATGAGGGCTGTTTTATTTTATTATTTTTTGGCCTGTTCTGGTGTCACAACCATATAAATATATATATAAAATAAAATAAAAAATCGGGCCCTAGGAGGGTGAGGCGAATGGGAAGTTTGGGGATATCGCTAGACAGGGCAAATAAATGTCAGTATAGTGCTAAGGAGCTGGACTTCGAAGCTATGACGAGAACAGAAAGAGACAGTAGGTAGTATGAGAGGTATGAAAAAAAAAAAGCTCTAGTGTTTTTGAGCTGGACTTTGAATCTATGGTAAAAAAAAAAAAGTATGTAGGATAGAGCCAGATGATTAAGACCTAATATATAAGAGTGCCTGAAGTGACAATGGACATAATTAAACATTAATAAAATACTGAAAGCATCTGCTGCATAAATGTCATTTTCTTGCACCCCTTACAAGGAGGTAATGAATGTTCCGGTTTTACGTCACGGACTCCCTTTTCTACCAAGGGCTAGGATGGTTGCCTTCTTGCGAAGGACTTGTTTTGGCAGATGTAATCGTTACCCTGAGTGCATGCACTTGCTAACCTCAGACCGTGACGGGGCGCGAACCCTCGACCTGACGCCTCAGAGTCGCAGACGCTACCGCTTGAGCCACAGTGACTACACAAGGAGGTAATGAATATTATAAATTAATGGATAGGAAAATACTCATTCTATGAAACAACGAAAAAGTCTCCCGTGAATAATTAATAAGAAATATTTGTACTTTTACACACAAGACCATATTGGTCGAGACAGAGAGAGAGCCGTAACAAAAACAGGCGAGTTTGCTCCTGCTGGGAGTAAGGGCATCCAAGCCTGTGAGGTGAGGAAATATAGCGATGACAACAAAGAAATGTGAGAAAAGGTGCAGGAAATGTGTAACTGAAGAGAATGGATTGTAAATTGACTACCGAAAATAAAACGCTCATAAAACTCCGAAATTATGGAATACATATAACTATATGCTTATACAAAGGGAAGGTCCACCACAGTACAATTTAACCTAACTTAACCTAGTCATAGTTTCATATATGTTTGTAGACTGACTGAAAATCTCGGGTGCTATTATGGTTAGGTTATGTAAGGTCAGATTAGGGTGTAACACCACGGATACTGAGGCACACCGCAGGCTTACAATATATATATATATATATATATATATATATATATATATATATATATATATATATATATATATATATATATATATATATATATATATATATATATATATATATATATATATATAACGACATCTATGAGAAAAAGACTCATTGGAAGCGCATTATGGTTATATGGTCTCGTTTACCAAAAAAAAAAAAAAAAATGGCAATTAAAATTCATAACACTAAAAAAAAATTCTAACAAGAAACAAACTCCATTATCAATAAATTTCTTCTTTGCAGGTGAAGTAACTAACCAAACCAAATTAAATAATACAATAACTTTCTTAAAACTTTTTCTTGCTGAGGGTGTAAAAGTACACATTTACCCTAAGCATTAAGCAATAAAGGGCTTCGCAATTAGATCAAATAACTTAATATAGAAAAGCAATAGAGAATTTTTTTTTTTTTTTATCAGAACAACGTATATACGTAATATCAACTCTCTGCCTTCAGTATCTTTAACTTACGATGCACATTGCAATTTAATGAATTGTAGATAATGATAAAGATATATTAACGTGAAATTGCAATACTTTAATAGCTCACACTGGCCTGAGTACACGTGGTGACTGTTGCCTCTTGATATTTTCGAATAGAAAACGAGCACAGTGGCTGATGCTATGAAGTAGGTAGAATAAGTAGAGGGGGGAATTCCGACTAAATCTCTGGGACGAGGATGGGAAACTAATAATAATAATAATAATGATAATAATAATGACGTACCTTAGACACGCTCACTACACAAGATAAGCAATGTATTTATGTACAGAAGGAAGAGATGAAAAGCCTCCTGGCTAGTACAGTGGTAACGCGCTGGCCTCGCATTCGCGAAGTCGAGGGATCGCGCCTCGTCCAGGCATGAGAGTATAAGCTGATTACTGGGGAGGTTACTGCTGTGGCTGGGTACCACAGTGGGGGTTGGGGCCTGTGCCGGCTGCCGACCGCCCTACGCGTCCCCCATGACCCGTTCCACTCATCCTTGGGTGGGAAAAAAAAGGAAGAGGGGAAAAAAGTATAGAAGAGAGGAAGGAAGGCACGTTTGAGTGAAAAAAAAAGGCAAAGGCGATTCTCTCTAAAGGTGCTGAGCTGAAAATAGGCCCCAGCTTGCCTACTCTCGTACCTGAGCTGAAACGTACGAGGTTTCACCAGTGATCTGACACTTTTATTGGTGTGCTCATTACAAGTGTACTAATGTGCACATCTTTATAGGAAAGTTCATATGTCAATAAGGCTCTTTCTTCATTCAAATTAACTGCTACTACTGGTGATGTGATTTGTTTTTCATCACGGATTCCCTCTTCCACCAAGGGCTAAGACGGTTACTTCTTGCGAGGAACTTTGGATTTGACGAGTGTGACCGTTACCCTGAGTGTATGCCCTAGCTAACCTCTGACTGTAGCTGGCCGCGAACCCTTGACCTGACGAACGAAAGTCGCCACTACTACTAATAATGAATCTCATATTTCACGAGAAGGCTTTGAGACGTTTTTCTATTTTAACCTTATCCAACCGAAGAATTTTAATCAATCTTCAAAACTAATAATCTCTCCCTCCCTCCCCAAGGAACATATTTTCGTTGTCTTGACCCCAACTTGGAATCAAGTTGAGTGTGAAGAACAAGAGGCTTGGGTCAAGTTATATGTCCCAGGGAACTTATTGTTCTCAACAGAGCAGTGTAAGTTGTTTAGAAGCGTTCAATATGGATGCAACAATATTCTCCTCATTTATTGCGTAATTAATAATGTACATTACTTTCTGATTGCTTATTTTGTATATATTTGATTTGAAAAAATATAATTTTTACCAACAAATACAAAACAATAATATATCGAGTTCATTTAAGAAGAATTTATGAAAGTAATTTATTTTCGTACACATAGAACTCATCCAGGTTTACTGGGACAAGAGCCCAAAATGGTCAACAGCTGAAGGAGGAGGTCGTAGAGGATAAATATCCCTTTGGCTGTACCACTTATTTCTTCGTGTATTTACTAAGGAAGTGCGTCCTTTTATTGAATTGAGTGAGTTATTGATCTTTTTTCGTGTTTTAAGGTAAATGAATTCTTTATTACTTGGAAATAAGGATTAAAATGAGTTTTTTGTGATTTCAGAAAGGAGTGGCGGTGGGGTTGGGTCAATTTTTTGGGGGATGGAGGCGGGCTTTCTCCAATGTATGTACCAATTAAGCGAAGCTCGATAATGATATTAAGTTTATAATTATGGGCTTTTGGGGGGTTTGTAAGGTATTTACCATATAAAGTGTAATATTCAGCCCCTTTTAGGCCTAAACGTTGGAGTTCTGATAAATGTCTTTTTCCAGTGCTATGGATAATTCTCTAGATCTTTTTCAATTTTGGGTTTTATTTACCTTTAAATCACCCTTTTTTTCAGTTTTTCAACATTTCCCCAACCCATAAGTTTGGAAACGGTATAGCAATACAATTTTATATAATGATTATTGAGACTAACTAAAAAAATTATAAATGAAACCGCTAATCATCAAAATGTTTTCTGTTTATTTCCTTTCCATAATATTCTTTCATTGTTTCATTTCCTAGTCAGTATTATGAAAGTATTATATATAGTAAAGATGTATTACTGTTAATAAAAAGGATGAACAATATTCTTTTTTCAGCCCTTAATCAAATCCCCATTAATAGTTTCTAATTCCCATTTGTGTTTTTTGGTGATATTTCCAAATGAATAAAAGAATCTCAGTAGGAGTTCATAATTGTTTACTCATACATGATTAATATATCTTTAACAAATATCCTCTACATAGAACACAGCCTTGTCAGTCTATCAGTATGCCGATAAATGCACTATGTTTTTGACAAAAAGAACCTTAGAAATGTAATAAAATTTTTAGTATACCAAATTGAAGCCTCTTTAACCAAACAAAGTTGGAGTGAGTTAAGTTTATTCATAATGTTTTAGGGAGTTTGTAAAGAGGAGTGATTTCAGTTTCATACTTGTAAGGCAAATCACCTAATCTAACCAAAATTAACCCAACAGTGTATTGTTATTTAATTTTACATGGGTTTGCTTCTGTTACTCCTCTTTATAAGATCCTGCCATAGTACAGTATAAATGTCATTACTCTGTAAAATCTAAGATGATAATACAAATAATATCATGATTTATAAAAGAATAATTATATCATCATGAAATTTGTAGACATAAAGAGCTCATTGACTCTTTGAATATTATTTTCTTGGAGTTGGTTGTTATCTCTATATACAAGAACCATAATCCCTCATTTGAGGGGGTTGGCTGCGTCAGTGTAAAATTTTTCCTTTCCAAGAAGAATACTCGCGAGGAAATTCCCAATCTCCTCGCTCTGCTACACGTAGTTGGCTTTTACAATATGCACGAAGCATATTATTGGTAAAATGGTTAACCAAACTTCTGTTTTCAGCAGTCATGTAGTGTATTATTAGTTTTCCTATCTTTTAGTCTTTTCCATCAGTAACTATAATTTGAATGAGACAAGTACCTCTGGTTAATATGTTTGACAAGTCTGATCTGAAATAGCTTGGTAACTTATTTATTGGTATCTGATTCATTCATTAGTTGTATTGTGCTATTTTAATGTCATCGTATTATGGCAGAAGGCTCTTGCCAACTTTTCCTGTGAGTGACCCATGCAGAATGTTTGGAGGTGTGACTCAGCTGCTCCCATCATAAGGGTGATTGCATCCATCATATATGTTTATGTTTTCTCATTGTAGTTCATGATATTTTACTTTAAATTTACAGTCATCATTTTGGTTATTATAGAAAAAGCTGCTTTACGGTTCCAAGAGACAGCATTGCCAGAGACACTTCTCGACCATGGCTGAAGGAACTACCAGGATGGCTGAGGGAATGCTATCGCTCTCTTGGAATAATCACGGTGCTGCTTTTTCTCAAATGCTCTCCACTTTGAGGACAAAGGTAAAATTGTTTTGTGAGTTTTCATTTCAAACATATTTATATGGGAGGTGGGTAGATTCAGTTATAATGTATCCTCTGTGTATTAAAGCTCAGGTTATATATTTTTTGATTAACCAGTCTCTCATCTTGAAATTGTAATATGTTTTCAGTTTATTGATTTGTAATTACCTATTAATATCGTTATTCATTTGGCTAATGTATTGTGTCATAGCCAAACAATACATAATCAAGCAGGGAGAAAATTATATTTGCATCAGTAATACAGTATATTGAAAAAAATAAATAATTCGGCTGTTATATTTGTGTATTTCAAGTTCATTATTATTATTATCATTGATTCCAGGAAATCTATACTGATGTCACCCTTGCTTGTGGAGGGAAGTTTTACCCTGTGCACAAATTTGTCCTTTCGACCTGTAGTGACTATTTTCTCGAAATGTTTGAGAAAACGACGTGCAAGCACCCAATTGTCATCCTAAAAGATGTCCAATGCCGAGAGATGGAGGCTCTGCTCAGCTACATGTATGCTGGCATCGTATGTGTCCCTCAAAGTGACCTGGCACAGCTGATCATAGTTGCAGAGGCTTTGCAAATTAAGGGTTTAGCCGTTCCTGATGAAACGATGTGTGCCAACAAAAGAATGTCTTACACGTGGAATCCAGCGAATGATAGCATAAGCCCGCATGCCAAGCGCTTAAGACCGGATGAAGGCAATCCTGGAGTGCAGTACCAGAGGTTTCAAGATGGTCATACTGTAATCAAGCCACAGACTCTGACTGGCATACCCTCTTTTGCTGCGGGTATGCCAACTCGTGGTTATTCCCCAACGACTGCATCTCCAGGTATTAGACACGTTCAGTCAACTGTTCGTCCAACGCACACTGCAACACTTCACTCTCAAAGGTACTCGCCTTACACCAAAGAAACTGAATGCCGGCAGTCATCGTCGCCTAATTCGACGAATAAAATAGTCATAAAATATACCCAGGGAAAGTCAAAAGCTGACCAGAATCAGAACGTAGAAAGCAGCAGCAACGGGAAGCAGATGGACACGAAATACGCAACTTCATCAACTCCAACATTTCAGAATAACGATCCAGAGGCCTCTACCTCTACAGCATCTCAGACCTACTCTCCAGAAATGGTAATTTTTCCTTTTAGGGATATTCCATAAATGTTACATTAAAGTCAATGCTTCTTAATTTGCAAAAATATTAAAGCTTCTTATGGGACTGAAATTTCACAACTTCATAATAAAAATGGTTATAAAAATATTGAAAACCATGTAAGTCACTTCACAGTAATATATGTATTATTTAGTGATTTTGTAATATGTTGTAGACACTTTTCTTTTGGTATGATAATCCTAAATATTTCTCCGTAAGGAAATTTTACCAGAAACGGCTGTGAAAGTGGAACTAGAAGAGGGAAGTGAGCCCATTAATGTGGACAGTAGTGGGATGATTCTCTTCCCATCATCACCTTCAGATCCTGATTCCAGCAGAAGAAAATCCATCTCTAAATCACATGGTCGTGCATCTCATGAAAAGGTGAGAATAAGGAACAATAATAGTATCTATTACTACTACTACTGAAATTAACAAAATCACCATATAACTGACAAAAGAATATAAGTGGCAAGACTTCAGCAAAATTATCCATCTTCTAATTTAATGTACCCATAATCAATACTTGAAGCCCTCTAATATATATAATATATATGCTGCTATATCAAAACTAGATTATATTTGGAGTGATTTGCTTTTAGATATAAAATGCGCAACTTAACATCCAGTCATTACTGCAATTTACGTATTAATTGTGCAGTAGGTAGGGACTGCAGTTGCGTAGTTGTCAGTGTGCTTGACTTGGAGAGTGACAATACCTGTGTTTGAGCCCACCATTGGGCATTATGGAGGGTTTTCATTCTTAGTTCCCCAGCTCCAACCTATCTCTATGTACTTCCATTCGAATGGGGGCTTGTGCATTGGTAGCATCTGGGGCTGGTAGTGCACTAGTCCTAGGTTCAGGCCTGGCCTAGAATTGGATTAGCTCTCACTGTTGCATGTTGTTATCCATTATACTGGACAATTAAATAGGGGGTTTGTGATTTTGTTTAAATCTACTTGACTATTCAGCCATTGCCTGGAGATCATTGGGTTCACGAGCTAGGAGGTGGACTTTAGTCCCTAGCTATATGGTAAGTACAGTATATAGTTGGGCTTTGTGCTATCCTTAGTCTTTGCCTCTGCCTTTCATTAGAGACCTTTAACCTTTAATAGTGAAAAAAAATAAAGGCAAACTATCACATTTTTTATATTTATTTTGTCTACCCAGTTTGTATTTAACTGCAGTCATTATGTTGTCCTCTCCAGGATACATTAAGTGAAGCATCATTGAAGAAAGAGGTTGATTCATCTATGGAAAAGTCATCAAGCAACAAGAAGCACGACTGTTTGGTTAGCACGACATCCTCTTCTGCCACTGTTGGAAATAACAAGGAAACTCAAACAACAAAAGATGTCCAGTTATCAGCTCCTTTGCTCCATCAAGAGGTTAGAAAGTCATATAAAAATGTAAATCTACATACACATTGGCCAGAAGCCCTCTTGTAAGGAGGGGGCTGGGTCAAAGCACACTCATTGACCGTAGCTAATATACCTCAATTTCTCCTTTTATCTCTGCGAGTATAAAGGGCTGCCATAATTCCTTCACACCACTTTGTTTAGGGTACTCACATGGTAAGCAGGCAGGGATCCTTAAATCAGTCATATTAAAATTTTGACAGAGAGACATGTAACAGATTGGAAAGATGTCCCCATCTTGTCATAATCGTTTTTGATATGTACGGGAGCCTTCAATACCTCCATATTAATAATTTTACTAGTAGTTTTGAGGGTGAAAGGTAGCTCAAAGAGGAGATTTATGGATGTGGTGAGAGAAGACATGAGGGGGTGTGGTGTGAAGGAGGAGGATGCTGGGGATACCAATCCCTAATGGGAGAAGCAAAAACCTTGGCGTATCGACAGACAAAAGGTAAAAGAAACAGAAAAACATGTTGGAGAGAGGGGAGCAGAGATTGATCTGCTGATACAGATTCTGGAAAGAATGAATAAGGAAGGATGAGTGAACAGAAACTAAGGGTCAAGCTCTCAGAGAATTAGGCCTGAAGAAGGATTGAATGTGCGAAGTTTTTTGTAGGAGGGGTCTTTACATTAAGTTGAAAAACAGTCAAGGGATGCAATGAACTAATATGAACACTGTCCTTGTTAAGCAGTTTAAAGGATTGAGTGAGTGATGCTTTTTTGTAGGAGGGGTCTAAACATTCTGGAAGTTTATAGGCATTTAAGCAGTGGCGGCTCGTGTATAGGCACTGCAGAACAGCAGCACTCGCTATTTTCATTCGATATTATTGATAACATTCAATATAATGAGTTTTTTCTTTAGTTCTTTCTTTATACTTTTACATTATATTATCCTTAAGCTTAATGCCAGTAGCCATCCCGTAGTTTATGAAAAATTTCAAAAATCTTTGTATGGAACTGTGCATTTCAGTTCCAGTGATGCGGTGTTTAGATGTTGTGATTACCTAATTGTGTGCATGTGCGCATGTCTAAGATAAGAAGCTGCACACTAGGTAGAGAGAGCACTGTCGCTCAAGCAGTGCCAACCCAGTTGTGCAAGTGTAAGGTAGTATTTCTTTTTGACTCGGTGTGTGTTGTGCTTAAAAACTGTGTACCATATTCTTAAATGTGATAAAATGTAGAATTAGTTGATTATCATTATCATAGTTTTTTCGATTCTTTTACTTTACCGAAAATTTAAATAATTTAACCATGGCCTCCTTGCATACCCAAGAAATAAGTTTTGTGACTGAACATCAACAGCTTAAGTTTTCACAGTTGTCTCTTCATGAGAAAGTTACAGTTAAGAAAAGAGGCTGTTCAACACCCAATATTCAAATATCTCGGTCAGGAATAAGCAACAACAAGAAGTAAATTCTTAGCCTTAATTCTGAATGGTAACAACGAAAAAGTTGGCTTTGCGGATGTGAAGTAAAAAATGCATTAATTTGCTTCCCGTGTTTGCTGTTTGGAGGTGATGTAACGTGGACAAAGACGGTTGTAGAAATATAAACAAAATGAAAGAAAAAACTGAAATACATGAGAAGTCAAAGAAGCACGTTGAAAATGTGGTTTCGCTATCACTTTTAGGAAACGTAAATATTAAGAAGAACCTTACCGAGGTTTACAGACTTTCAATCAATAAGCATAATATAAAGGTTAAAAAGAACTGTGAAATTTTATCCAAAATAATACTGTATTTTCCTTTGTGGAAACTTTGAAACTCCCTTACGTGGACATGTTGAAAAAGACGATTCAGTAAATCCAGGGGTAGATAGAGGATTAATAAATTTTGCATCTAATTTAGATCCAGATTTGAAGAATCCCTTAGAAACCAATACGGTCTTCATCGATGTTTCCTCAACAGTCATCCAGAGATCAAGGAGAAAATTATTGATCTCTTCCTGCAAAGTAAAACAAGAAGAATGGATATCGTTTTTAAATTAATGGATCAAGCTTTAATTGTAACAATTTTGGCTATTAGTAAGTAAAAATATTTTTTTTATTAGGATTTTATCAAGTTCAAGTATAAATTTTCTTTTTATATGTTTGTTACGTTTTACACAATATTAAAACAGGCAAAAATTTTCTAAAGCAGCACCCTCACTAATTTTACCTACGAGCCGCCACTGTATTCAATGGATAAAATGTACCAATATGAAAACCATGTCCCTATTAAGTAGATTAAAGGATAGAGTAAGTTAGGGTTTTGTAGGAATAGTCTTTACATTCAAGATGTTGAAAAGCATTAAGGGATACAGTGAACTAATATGTACACCTTGTTGTAGTTAAACAGTTATGCTTCATTAGGGAAAATTCCAGCTTTGGAATATTCTCCACTCAAGCATTGTTGTTCTTTGCTCTTATTTGTGTCACTTGTAATCCACAATCAATTGGGGATAGACACAGACTGATTGGAGCTGGGGAATTAAGGCTGGATGACCTTCCTAATGCCCCACAGTGAACTCAAACACAGGGTTGTCACTTCCCAACTTGAAAACTTTAACACACTTAACCGCTGCACTACCGCAGTGCTCAATATTAGTATGTGTGAATTAGTGTTAAACTGAGAAATTAAGGTTTTTTTTTTTTTTTTTGATGTGCCAGTATGTTTATGCTGTTAAGAGGAGTTATTGAGGTATGATCAGTTTTCTGGTAACTGTCCGTGCTTTGACTACACCACCCCTTTAAATGTGGGATTGCAGCCACTATATACATAGGACAGGGCTAGTTGGTTTTCATTTGACAGTATCACCTAAGGAAGTAAAGTGGTATGTGATAAATGTAATCATTTGTGAAGAAGAGTTAAAATTATTTTACTGTTTACAATATAAATGTCCAATAATATATTCATATGTATATTCTCAATATGAAGACCTTGTGTACAGCAATTATAAAGTTAGTAACTAAAAGAGTTAAAATAAGTTAATAAGATCACATTATGATGCTGATTTCTTTTGAAACGTTATACCATATCACACTAGTTTTGAACATGGTAAACAATATACAAAGGAGGTGATTCCGAGTCCCCCATACTCCTCTTCTTTTAGTCAACTTTTACAACACAGCAGGGAACATGGAGGAGATCTTCCTGGCCACCTCGTGGGGAAAAAAAATAAATAAATAAAATATATATATATATATATATATATATATATATATATATATATATATATATATATATATATATATATATATATATATATATATATATATATGTGTGTGTGTGTATGTGTATCTATATATATACCTAATTCCTTTCAGAAAAGTCAGGTGTTGTCCGATGCTGGCTCGCAGATACCTGAGAATGTCTTTCAATGCCCTCATTGTCCATATTGGTCTCCCCTTCAGAGTAATTTAAGAGAGCATATCAACACACACACAGGTAAGTTTTATTAACACCTGTATAATCAAATAGGAAAGTAGAGGGCTGGTCCTCCATGCAGTTCTCATGAGGGACTATTGTATTCTAATATTAACCCTTTCCTGCAACCAATCATCAAAATGACGTACATCTCAGTGTGCAAGCGATATCTCGCAGAAATCTCACTGACCCTTTTTGACAGTCTGAAAGGTACTGACTCCTCATTTAGAAAAAAAGTCGGCTCATTTATGGTAATGCTACAGGAAATGCCAGATATCGATGTCAACTGCATAACCAACCAAGGGAATGGAGTTCGTATTTGAAATTATCCATGCCCAAGGGAGGAACATTCGCATTTTACTTTATGAAAGAATCATGTTCATTAATAGGAACGTTCACAGGTAAAGGGTTAAGCAGTCAGGAATGTGGATTATTCATGGGAAATTTAATTGAATTTCAGGAGCGTCTGAAGGACACAAAAACCAGTGAATTTGAAGGATTACAGGACCTCATTAGCATCTCATCTCCAAGAATTTCTTCCTCAGCTATCACTCATCATGCAAGATTATTCAGCCCCTTTCAGTCTTGTGGTTGATGTTTATATTTTCCTTAAACTTTTTACAAAAATACCAAGCAATCATTTAGTTTAATTTAGTTACAGTCAAGCTTACTTTCTGTTATTGTAGTATTAGTTTGTTTTTGGTATGTATTAAGGATGGATAATATTTATATATGCCAAATTTTTTGAAGGGTTCAAAATGCCAAAATACCCAGTAGCCAAGGAATGTTTTTAAGTATAATTAAGTGACAGTTCGCTCTTTATTGGATTTAATTTTCATTTTTAAGTAATTATAATTTAGAATTTTGTAAATGATGAAAGGACTTCTGTATTCATTTTCAAGTTACGCTTTGCTTTCTTTGAAGGCATTATACATGGTATCAGGAGAACTGCCCTCTGAACAGTTACCTCTGGACAACTGCCCCAAAAAACATTTTCCATATTAATTCGCCAGTAAGATTTATGTGGGATTAGACTTTTCAAATTTAATTTAAAAAATGTGAATTGGAATATAAGCAAATATCCGGGGCAGTTGTCCTATGAAATTGTTGTGATGGGGCAGTTGCTCTAGAACCATTGTCCTGTGTACCAAACGGCCAATGAACAATTAAGTATAATGCATTTACAATCATCCTATAAATTTATAATATTCATCTCTAAACTTTTTATACTTTGATTTTTTATTTTCATTAAGATCCAAATCACGTTACACTTTTTCTTCCGATTACCATAGGATTAGGCTTAACTTAGCTGATTACAGACGCTCCTCTACTTATGAAGCTTTGACATACGAACAAGTTATGAATGGCTCCGGTTCAAGAATCATGCAAATTTGCATCATGTCTTTAGGATAAGAAGACAAAAGTGTTATGTTCTAAGACAACTTTATTATGTTACCCACATGATGTAGGAATGTTTATACAACCAATACATTACTGTACATACAAAATATCAACCTACGAACAATCCTAGATACGAAGGGCCATTCGAAATGTAACTCGTTCGTAAGTAGGGGAGTGTCCGTATATTAACTCTGTCAATTTATACTTAAATTTTTTGTTTATAAGTACATATACATGTACAATGGGTGCAAGTCCATTTACAAGGGGGTTGACCGAGTCCGTGCGCACACAGTATTTCATTAGAAGACAAACACCATGATCACTCCTCTTAGCTCCTGAGCAAAGTGTGTTGCTTTCTAGTGAATGCATCCATTTATATATATATATATATATATATATATATATATATATATATATATATATATATATATATATATATATATATATAAATTTAAAGATAACATCACGTTACCCTAATTTTATTCTAATTTCTTGTAGCATTAGACCTAAATTAGCTAATTAAATTCAATTATAATTCCCTTCTTTATCTGAAATTCTAGATAATATTACTGATTATTGAAAAATAATAAAGCATGCTATTGTGTACTGTAATTTAATGTTAAAAAGATTTTAAAATATATTGTGGGCAGCGTCTTCACTTTTATGAAATGCTCTTTTACCAAGTAAGGTAATATATATGCATAGCTTCATTAAAAAACATTGTAGTGATATTTTTAGGGTCTATATTTTAGTAATGCATTTTGCAAAAGCCTCTGTACAATAGGGATATATTAAATGTGTTTTGATATTTCTATTTTCTTTTCTTTTTAATTTTTATAGTAATACAGTAATCGGTAATGATAAAAGTGTAATTCATTTAGGATACGTCTCTCTGAACAAGGCAGGCAAGGTTAGGTTAAGTTAATAATTTTTTAGGTTTTGTGACTCATTTTTACATTAGTAGGCTTTTATAGTTTTAATTATAAGCTGTTTTTGTACTGATTTTTGTAGAAACTTATTATAAGGATAGGAACTGGTTAGTTAAAATGTAAGGTAATTATAGTATGTTAATGGATACTAAAAGATACTGTAGCTATATAAATATGTTAGTTGTCATACTGTCTTTTATAATGTATTTTGTTATTGCCTCTCAAATGCTGTTCTAAGGCTGGATTCACTGAAGAGGTTTTTTAAGGATATTATTTGCATCACAAGATAGTCTTTTACGAATCGTAAATTATTGGAATATCCAAACCTCTCGTAGCATCCTCTTAGACAAAGTTTGGTTCCATGATGTCTTTAAAAGTGGTGGAGTATTGAAGTTTATGAATTAGATATAGGGAAAATATTTTGAAAGAATGTTAATCGAAAACTTACACAATTGTGAGTACTTTTTGTAGTGTCCTCGTAGATTAGTTACTAGTATAACTGAGATGTGGAAATATATAAACGCGGTAAAATTAAGATCTTTTGGGCAAAGAAATATTGCAGTCGTGTGATCTAATCTCTCATGTTTAGGACAATGCGAGAACTGTGTTGAAGGATCTTTTAAGACAAGAACAGTGTGATAACATGAAAATTTCTTGGTCAAGGACAACACAATAACTCTGCTTTCAAACTCTTTTTGAAATAAATGTGAGTCCAATTAAAGATATGAAATCACTCTTCCAGAGAGTTTCCATTTTGTGTCACAAATATCCCCCATTTAAATGGGGATGGCACAGACAGGTTGAAGCTGACGAATATTACTCTGCCAGTACTAGGTGTAAATGTGTGTTGTATTGGAGGAAAGCTCTTCTACCTCATCTACATAGGAGGTAAATGCAGTCTCATTGTAGGAGACGGCACTTTCACTACAGTACATGGTGTGAATGGCACCCTTGTGCCTCATCTCTTCATTGATCTGTTTTTATGAATGCTAGAATTTCCTTTAGTTTTTAGTACTTTATACAAATTAAGAGATTTGAATTAATGTAGAAATCAGTAGAGGTTGTTAGCATGTAATTGCAGGTTTATTAACATTCAACTTTTTTAGATTTAATTACTAATATTTTTTTCAGAAATATAATCGCTACTATCCTTGGTATGTTACTGAGCAAAAGCCATACACTTGTGTTTTTTAGTATGTGATATTTTTGTATTGATGTATGTTCTATGTTCAAAGGATATTCTGTCTTCTTCATGCCAACATTTCTGGATCATGTAAAGAAGTGTAATCCTATTTCACATTGACACTGGAATCTATAACCTCTACATTATACACTGACTTCACACTGAAGTATATCATTCTTATTATGCTGAAACATCCCTTATATCAATACCACTGTACTCGGGCTAAACAACAGTTCATTGAAGCTAAAATAATTGGTTTACTTGTATTCACATTTTTGTACAGCATACCTGCATAAATCTATGCATACATACATACACAATGGCCCAAAGCCTCCATGTAAGGGGTGGCCTAGTCCTAGCACACGCATTCACCAGCAGCTAATATACCTCAGTCACTCCTCTTAGCTCCCTGGGGATAAAGAGTTGCCACAATTTCCCACTTACCACCCTTCTTAGGCTACCTGCAGGGAGAAGAAATTTTATTAAAATTTTATATATGACAGTTGATTATTTAACAAACACTGTACTTTATGAAAATAAAGTAATATAATTGTCTTTAACTATATCAGTTAACTATACTTGTTTCACCTACATCACTTAACTACACCGATTTCAACTACATCACTAAGATTCAGTAATAAAATGTTGTAGATGTTTTCACTGAATATCAAACAAATACAGGCTAACAACATGCAGTATAGGGGGTCCTCTGTTTACAATGTCCTCGACTTACAGTGTTTCATCATTATGATGCATTTCCCGTAAATTATAAATAAACAATTTTTTCGACCTACGTGGTTTGTATTGTAAATACGAACTTTGCAAGCTGAAAATTTGTTAATCGTGGAGGATGAATACGTCGTCATGCGGCATTGTTAAATTTATTTATATAAAGTTAATGTAGTTATCTATTTATTAATATTTTTGGTTATGATAAGGACCAAGTTTGAATTCATAAACAAAAGTTCCAGGTACATAGTCGTAAATATGATCTTCATGCGGAAAAGTTTGTTGAGCATGGCTGAAGAATATGTTGTCATGCAGCATTCTTGTGTACGTATGTATCAAGTTAATTATTTCATTTATTTGTTTGATTATGTGAAGGCCCTAGTTTGAATTTATATACAAAACTACCAAACACATGTACAAAGTCGTAAATCAGAACTTCGCCCTCGGAACAGTTTGTTGAGCATAGAGGAATTAGAATTAGGAAGACATGTCGCCCAGTTTCCGCTCATACGCCATATTGTTCTCATGTTCATTTGCTGGGGTTAAGCTGTTCGGCCATGGCGACGATTATTAACCCCTTAAGTCCCCACTCATTCGCTATATTGTTCTCTTGTTCATTTGCTGGGGTTAAGCTGTTCATCCATGGCGACAATTATTAATCCCTTAAAGACGTATCACGTCATCTTGATATCAGGGGAGGGTGTTTTCCTTAGATTGCCTGGCCTTTGAGGGTTAAGGATAAAGATTTCATCTTTGAACATGTGCAGCTTACTAAGCTGCACAGTGGCCTAATGACTGAAATGGGAAGTTATTAGTGCTCTGGCTATATGACCAGCATCAGTGGCGTATACCAGTGAGCCTCATCTACATTTCCTAAGCACTTCTTCATTTAGAGTCTTCTCGTTACCAGTGGGTTGATGTTCCTGCAATTCAGTGTGTATTTTGCATGCCCTGAGCAAGAGGGGAACTGCTCCCTCAAACTGAGCCTTTTCATCTTCACTGTATCCATGTACCAAGTACAGACACATTTATTTGCGTGGAGGACACGGATGAAGCAAAATTTATAGCATGTCCAAACGATCCTATCACAAATCATGATGGAAATTCTTGTAAAAGATGGCCAATACCAAGAAAACCAATGAGTTGAGAGTTCTCTCATTTACACGGTATTGTAAATGCCGACGGCAGCACTTGCAGCGAACCGTCTGTTATAGCCATTAGTATATATTTGATGCGTAATGAGGCAAATGTAGATATCTTGTTGAAATGGTATGGGTACGAAATAGTGTATCTAATGGCTCGAAACTGTTGAGAATGTTCCCCTCTGGTAGAGAGAGAAATTTCTAAAGCCTCATTATTTGCAACATCTAATGGAGCAGCATCAAACAAACTTGAGTGAGGTGTGGTAGAAACTGTGTTCCCAGTTTGTGAATGACTTCCATGGGTTTGACGAGACAGTTGAGGCTGTTACCAAGAACGTTCTTGCACTGAGTAAGAAGCTTAAGTTAGAGATGGGGGCTGATGATGTAACAGAGCTCCTTGAATATGCTGAGGACATTCAACTGGAGAAGCAGATGATTTAAGAGGATAACCAATACTGTAATGTAAACTTAATTAGGTGTGTTCCGACTTGCATTGAAAATCGGGTTATGTCACATATTGAGGAACAAAACTGATGTAAGTTGAGGACATGTAAATCTGTTCACTTTTTTATTTGCATTTTATATTACTATTAATTCCAATTCAGTGGGGGTAGACACACACAGATTGGAGCTTGGAAATTTGTATTCTAAAACTTCAGCTATTAGTTTAATAGGTTATCAGCAGTTACAAAGGAAACAGTCGTTAAGTGTTATAAAAGTCTTTGGATAACCTCATAAGTTTCAGATTCCACAACTTGTGCCATCTCAAATGCAATAAAAGCATTAAAATATTGATGTCTAAACCCACATTAAGGACTTACTTTCCTTCCCCATAAATACACAGAGATAGACAATGGCTGCAGTTCCCCTTATGAGGGGGTGGCTGAGTCAAAGCACACATTCACTAAGATACTATGCCCCATGAATACAAATACCATTTAAAGAAATTACAGTTTTTCTTGTGAGCTAGTAGATAAGTTTACTGTTTCATGTACTAAAAAGGAAATACAGTACTAGGGCATGACCAGACCTGATCAAAATAATAAAGTATTGTGTGTAAATTAACCTGTTGTAAGTGTCAAAAAATGAACAAAAGCTATATATTTGAAAGAAGAAAAAACTATTTTAAGAAATAAACAATATAGAGAGTTGGTTTCTTATTAGACCTACATTACTCTAAATTAGTTGTTCAGAATCTAACACGATTTTCAGCAATGGGATATGAACGTGTGGTCAGAAGAATATAAAATAAAAAATACTTATTTTCCAAACACTGTAATGTTTCTGCTTAAATTTAAGTTGTATTAGGCAAAGTTTAAGTATATTAAGTAATTTAGGCATAATATAAAGTATACAGGAGGTTGGGAATTGGTTTATAAGTAACCTTCATATAAGGGTTATAAACTCAAGTGAATTGCAAGGATTGGTGGAACCAGATGACTGCATAAGTTGAGGGACATTTTATATCCCTGCAGGTAGATGCCCCATGCAGACGAGGGAAAAAACTGCTGAGATATAAGGACAAAGCAGGTTATGCTTTTTGTACCATATTCCAAATTGTAGTACACTTACCTCTTTGAACAACACGAGGATAGGTTCTCAGAAGGCACATATAATGTAAAATTCGCTTCATGTAACCAGTCATTTACCATTAGAAGCAATGATAATAGGCATAGATACGTTCCACAACCGTACATAAACACACTATGCCAAAAATATAAGTAAAATATATTTTATAAGTACATAACAAAACAGAAAGACCTGGAGTTATTTATATTAACATATTTACTGTACAGTAAACAAATTAACGCGCTCTAGTATGCGGTGGGCAACAGGCACACACTGGGATGTGCGTGGTGGCGGTGAGCATGTAACTTAGCGGTGGGAGAAGAGGAGGAGGATGTGGGAAAACAAACCCCTATCTGCAGATGTAAACAAAGATAAAATAGAAATAGAAAATAACCAAAGCAAGACTAAATAACTAAAAAAAAAAATTTTCATTATGCAATGTCTTAATGTAAAACACACTGTACTAACTCTATATATGGTGAGCAACAAGCATGGTGGTGGTGAGCACTTGACATAAGCAAATGTAAAAAACAAAACAAAAGCAAGACTAGAAAACTAAATTTTTTCATTATGCAATGCCTGAATTACTGTAAAAAAAATATATATAAAACACATTCTACTCGCTCTATATATAAGGTGAGCAACAGGCATGGAACGAGCGTAGTGACAGTGAGCACTTGACATAAGCGGTAGGATAACGAACCCCTATCTGCAAACGTAAACAACAATTAACAAAAGCAAGACTAGAAAACTAAATATTCTCATTATGTAATGCCTGAATTACTGTAACAAAAAATATACAAAACACATTCTACTCCCTCTCTATATGGTGAGCAACAGGCATGGGACGAGCGTAGTGGCAGTGAGCACTTGACATAAGAGGTAGGAGAACAAACCCCTATCTGCAAACATAAAAAACAATTAACAAAAGCAAGACTAGAAAACTAAATTTTTTCATTATGCAATGCCTGAATTACTGTAACAAAAAAAATATAAAACACATTCTACTCACTCTATATACATACTCTCATCACGCTCATAATGGGCCAACACTTGAAGTTTTGCTTCAAGGTTTATTGCCTTTCTCACTCTTTTGGGAGTAGAAACACTTCTACAGTCTTTTCTTGGGCGTTTACTGGCCATGATAGATATGTATATAAAACTCTGCAAAAAACACAAGAAATACAAACCTTACCACAAAAAACAGTTAGAACAAGCAATATATCCACACAGTATGCTGTGTAAAGAGACATTGAAGCACACGGTAGCATGGAGGGAAAGTGCCTCCAAGGCAGTCTCTTATTTACTAAAATGAACCATTTATATCTAATTTTTTGCGCATTTCATATTTTTTTACTATTATTTTTTGGAGGCGTTATTCCAATTTCGCATATTATAGATATGCATAAAAAGCGAGTTGACTGTACTAGTCTGACCCACGGTATGGGAGAAGAAACTTCCATTTTCGTAATCCCTGTATGTCGAAGGGGGATTGCGGTAGCACAGTGGTTACACCACTGGAATGTAAGAATTGTCTAAAAGGGATAGGGAAGCAAAAGGTTGTGGATCCCATCGTTTGATATTTTTACTTGCCATTCATCACCTGACGTGAGGGTATCATGAATAAAAAAAAAAATCCATTTGTGGCAATCCTGCTGTCATGAGCAAAACAAAGAGCTACCTAAGAGACAATGATATCAAGAAATTTAGTGAATCACATAACCTGATGTGTTGATAGTATACATGGACCAAATAATGCACCGTTCTATGACACATTTAGTCCCAATGGGGGTGGGCACGGGCAGGTTGACACGGGAATCTACGCTGGAGGCCCTTCCCAAGTCCCACAGATGCTCAATGACGAGTTTTTCAATTCCCAAGTCGATTGCTCTAACCACTGTAGTACCCATGTTTTAATGCAATTAAATAAATAATTTATAAGTAATTTCTGTACTTAAATAATGAAAGCGTTATGGTTTAGTGCTCCTCGGGTATAGAGAAAAGTGCGCGCTAAAAATCAAAATAACTGATACAATATCATCCTTCCGGAGCTCGGTACCTCTGAGCTGGTTATTATGGAATATTTTTTTTTTTCTAGGATAGTTACAATATGCCACTCTTCTGGTAAAGCAGTCCTGTCTTGTGTTACAATTAGTCCCCACTGACAGACATGTTGGCGCTTTTCTGGCAAAAAGGAAAAAAAAAAGTAGCTTAAAGAGACTATTAAAAAGAGCAAAATTCAGCAAGTATTAAAACAACACAGATCCCTCCGGAGCACACTGCCTCAGTTCTTGGCTCAAAGATGGCTCATAACATTTTTACTGGAAACATTTGGTGATAAAGAGAGGCTTCTGCCGTTACTTATGGGGTTAATATATGTCAACCTAAACAAGTCTTGATGTGTGTAGTAAATAGCGGAACGGAATCCTAAATAGTTTGTGATTCATTGAAGCAAAAATAACCTGTGATTACCTAATTGTGATTAACTAATTGTGCTTACGGGAAAGAGCCCAAAGCTCGTATCTTCCCGTCTCCTGATCGCTTCCATTTTATACTTAGTCATACTTATCATACCTGTCCTTAAAACTATGGATTGAGATACCATTAACTACCTCTTCGCTTAGCCAATTCCAATTATCAACTACTCTTACACTGAAAAAGTATTTCCTTACATCCTGCAAAGAAGTTTTCTTACGAAGCTTCAAACTATGACCTTTAGTTCTAGAGCCAGCCATATCAAAATATCGATCCCTATCCACTCTATCATAACCATGAAGGAATTTAAAGACTGTCACCATATCCCCCCTCACTCTTCTAGCTTCCAGTGATGGTAAGTCTAATTCCCTCAGCCTCTCATCATAAATGAGATTGTGTATTTCTGGCACCAGTTTCGTGGCATGTCTTTGAACTTTTTCAAGCTTAGCTATGTGCTTTTTCAAGTACGGATTCCAAAAGGGGGCTGCATATTCGAGTTTTGGCCTCACATAGGTTACATAAATATTTCTGAACATTTCCTTGTCCATGTGCCTGAAGGCTACCCTTACATTTGATAAGAATGCATATGCTGCCCTTACTATGCCATTTATATGTATTTCTGGAGACAAATCTGCCAGTATGTTTACTCCTAGATCTCTCTCATTTTCTGTCTCTTGAAGTTGTACTCCAGCCACCGAGTAGTCAAGCTTGGGCCTTCTTGCACTTGTACCCATTCACATTACCTTACATTTTGAAGTATTGAATTTCATTAGCCACTTTTCTGACCACTCATGCAGATTATTTAGATCCTCCTGAAGTTCTCAACCATTGTTCTCGTTTTTTACTTTCTTTACAATCTTTGCATCATCTGCAAACATATTCATGAATGAATTTACACACTCTGGTAGGTCATTTACATATACAAGGAACAAAAGTGGCCCTAAAACTGAACCCTGTGGAACTCCACTACTAACTCTTCTCCATTCAGACACTGAGTGTCTTACTCTAACCCTCTGTTCCCTTCCTTCTAAGTAAGTTTTTATCCATTCCAAAACATTTCCACCTATTCTAGCCATTGATTGCAGCTTCCTAATAAGTCTCCCATGTGGAACAGTGTCAAATGCTTTCTGGAAGTCTAGGAATATGCAATCTGCCCAGCTCTCTCTTTACTGTAAGATTTGGCTTACCTCATCATAAAATTCTAATAAGTTTGTTACTGTTGATCTACCTTCTCTGAAGCCATGTTGCCTCACTGACAAAAAGTTGAAGGATTCCAAGTGAAGAGAGATATGTTTCCTTAGTAGTTTCTCCATAACTTTGCAAACTATGCTGGTCAAGGAAACTGGTCTATAGTTCAGAGCCGTATCCCCCCTTCCCTTTTTGAAGATAGGTATCACATTTGCTTGTTTCCAGCATATTGGAATCTCCCCCGACTCCAGTGACTCCTTAAATATGATACTTAGTGCCACTGATATTGTGTTTGCGCATTTTTTAAGCACATGAGGGGATATGTCATCAGGACCTGTAGCTTTATGAACATCTAAATCCATCAGCGCTTTGCATACCTCTGTGGCTGTAAGGTTGATGTTCTCTAATACCGGCCCTTGAGCTTCTATCGCTGCAATCTGAGGGGGTGGGGTATTTTCTACTGTAAATACTGACTGAAACTCCTTGTTCAGTTCTTTGCAGATCTCTTCATCCGTCTCAGTGATGCTTCCATCCGCTCTCTTTAGCCTTAAAACCTGTTCTTTTACCTTCAGTTTTCCTCTGATAAAGCTGTGGAAAAGCTTGGGATTTTCTTTAGCCTTCCTGGTGAAGTCCCTCTCATAGTCTCTCTCTGCCTCTCTCCTTTTACTTAGGTAGTCATTTCTTGCTCTTTTGTAGGTTTGCCGGGCATTTATGTTTTTTCTCCTCCTATACCTTTTCCAGCATTTGTCTCTCCACTCCTTAGCTCTTTTACACCCATTATCGAACCATTTCTCTCTGGCATGAATTACACCTACTTTGGTGACAGGTATGCAGCAATCTACTATCTTCCCATATTTCTCACAAAAGATGTCATACATTTCTTGTACAGATTTGTTGTAAAATAAGGTTCTCCAGTCAATAACTGCAAAAAGCTCATTCATTTTGATGTAATCTCCTTTCGGATAGTTCCTCCTCATGTCCTCAGTGCCTCTACTCTCAGGAAGAATATCTTCAATGATATACTCCATAAACAACACACAGTGGTCACTCTTTCCAATTGGTGGTTCATACTCAATTTTTTCAATATCCAACACATTATCTGTGAACACTAGATCAAGTAGTGATGGCTCATCCCCACCCCTGGCCCTTGTTGGTTCCATTACATGTTTTTGTAGGAAATTCCCTTGTACGCAATCTAGGAATCTTACCCCGAATGAGTCCTCACCACTGTGTGGGTCAAGATTTATCCAATCTATCTCTTTATGATTAAAGTCTCCCATAATCAAAATCCTACATTTTTTTTCCCGTGCCATGTTAACAACTGAGTTTATGACTTCAATAGTACCTATATGACTTTCCTCATAAACTTCAAGCCTATTTTGGTTCCTTGGTGGGTTGTATACAACAGTTATTATAATAGAGCACTGATGTTCAAAGTATATACTGTATTTTCGCATTTCTTGTTTCGGTAATAATAATAATAATAACAACAACAACAACAAACTGACATCCCTAATAAATCATTCAAAGTTGAATTTTTTGTAAGAGAGGGAGAGAGAACGATAGCTATTATATGAATCAATATGTGCAAGGTCTTACAAGCTCACTAGTAGAGTACGTGAGTCGTAAAGTGACTATCGCCGCTTCGATCCCTTTGTGAGCATTAGGGAGGGCATCCAACCTTAGTCCCCCAGGTCCAACATGTCTGTACAAACTGACTACCGATGGGAACCAATTGTGACTGCAGTAAATGACAACCGTGTTAGACCCCATCGAGGCCTCGTGGGGAGTTAGGAGGGCCGTGCAGCTTCAATTCCCCAGCTCCAACCTGTCTTTCCCCACCCCCATTCGAATGAGGATTAATACTGAACTTAAAACGTCAAATATGGTCGCACAAAGCAAATAGGTTGGCCCATAGCATCAGTCGCCCGTTGCGATACTACAGCTGAAGGGTCTTAGGGACTTAAACAGGACTGTCCGTGACAGTTCGATGTTAAGTGTTCCTTCGACTACGTTTATTTTTTTTTCCTATGCCTACATCATCACCGAATATTCTTGGATATTCATTACACATCTCTTAGTATCCTTCACATCTGACAAGTCACAACCCTCCCCATCTCTGTTACTATTTATTTCTTCGTGCCCAGGCCCGATGAGGGCAGATTTTTTTTCCGGCCGTCCTGGTGTCGCAATCATTAAAAAAAAAATTTACAGCCATCAGTGCGTCTTGCTTTTATTATTATTGTTATTTTTATCATTATTATTATTATTATTATTATTATTATTATTATTATTATTATTATTATTATTGGTTTTCCTCTTCTTTACTTATTTCCGTATATGGTTATGAAATCTAATTTTCTTAAGAAAATCGAGATAATAAATAAAATAAAATATATAAATACTCGCCTCTGCAGATGGGGAGAATATACGTCATACGTCTATGACGTCACAAGTAGTATCTGGTTGCTATGGCAACCGATGACGCTAAAAATCGATACATTTCCCTGCCCTTATCGGATACAAATCCAACTGTGCTTATTATGGTGTTTTTGTACATTCTGGTGTGATGAGGACAAAATATGGACTATTTTATTACTTTAAAGCTTCTTACTGTGTTTGTTTTGTCAAAATAACTTAAGGAAACAAGTAAATAAATAAATAAGAAATAAAACTCTTTTTCTCGAGATATGAGGAAGACATCCCTCATCTTTTTCGTCCCTACTCTATCAGGTTATGTTCATTAAATTATTTCAACGTAAATTCAAGGAATATAACGGTATCTAAATTGTAATAAAAAAATCATTTTGTATTTATACTTGAAAATATGTAATAAACTGAAGGTTTTTCCATATTTAGGGATGTTGTTTTTATTAAGGAGTAAAACACTCTTGGGAAACATTGTTCGTGTTTTTCGCGCCTGCGTTAGGTTTTCGTGAGACTTCTCTGCTTCACAGCCGCGAACACAGAGGTATGTTATAGCTCAATTTTAAATAAAATTGTATCCATTTCGTGCCACTAAAGCAAACGTAAAAAAAAAAGAAAATATCATATAACTCTTTTACGCATTTACTTACTACCTAAATATAAAAAAATAAATAAATACAGAAATAGCAAATCTCTCAAACATTATCCGTGGCAAGACATATGGCTTTATTTTTTTTTTATTCTTACCGATAAAATAATCAAAATAAACTTCAAAATTATTTAAAAAAAAACAATTACATTAAATAAACACCTAAATGTAAGAAAATGCAGAAAAGGAAATAAATCAAATATAAAAAAAATGCCATATATCAAACGGTGATGGAAGACATATGTTAAACATAATCGATCACACTCGATAAAAGAGAACAAAATAATAATAGGAAACCTGTTGATTGCCAGCTGTGACGAATAGTGGATAGATCAGGAAAGGTCATATTTAGGCCCGATTTCTTAAACAGTGTAAAACTAGGATACCATATTGTTAGTTAGCTAGACACACACAAATGGATTTCATAAACGCATCTGACGCGGTTCTGTGTATGGCTAGGATCCCGTACGGGATCCTAGTATCATTGGAAACAAAAATTGAACAAGCTAAGTTGAGGTGGCTGGGTCATGTACAGCGATTGGAGGAGGCAAGAATCCCAAAACTAGCATTCAAATGGACCAGACGGAAGAAGGCCCACAGGCCGCCCACGAAAAAGATGGAGGGATAGTATATAAGAAATCTTAACAAAATATAGAATGGGAGGACAGAATAGCTTGGAGGAGGAGGATGTTTTCCGGGACAGAGCGGAATGGAGATGCTCCGCACTGACAGGCTAAAAAGCCTACCTGTGTGAGGAAAGATATATATATATATATATATATATATATATATATATATATATATATATATATATATATATATATATATATATATATATATATATATATACACACCTAATTAACCTGACTGTATATACCTGATTGTGTTCATTGGGAAAAAGCCCTATGAAGGTCATGTGTGTGCGTATAGCTAATTATTTATTTTGTATTTCAGAGACATGCGCATTGTATCATTCCTGTTCGTTCTGATCTCCGTTAGTTGCACCTGTGCTGGTCCTGTATCAAAGGTAATACAATTATTATTATTATTATTATTATTATTATTATCGTTATTATTATTTGCAAATTGTGTTACAAAACTCGCATAACCCCTATAATATATATATATATATATATATATATATATATATATATATATATATATATATATATATATATATATATATATATATATATATATATATATATATCATACAATACATAAAAACACTATCCAGAGAATAACAATAATTCCATTTGTCATTTTCTTTCTTCCCCTCTTTCCTCCTCCTCCTCATCTTTTTCCTATTCACGTGCTTTATCTTCTCCGCTATTTTATATTCCTCCGCTGTTTCTTTTTCTTTCTCTTCTGGTTCTTCTTTTTCCCCTCTTCCTCTTTATAATTCTCCCTCCTTTACTACTCCTACAACTACTATTACCATAACTATTTTTTCTTTTACTACGACTACTACTTCTGCTCCCAATTCAAATCCTTCTTCTTCTGCTACTGCCATTGTTGTTGTATCTCATTCTTCTTTTCTCCTCATCCAACACTTCTTCTTCTTCTTTTCTACCGTAGGACACCACCGCATCTCGTTTCGAATGGAAGCACCATAACAACAAGGAATTAGAAGAAGTGTTGAGAGATGTCAGCAAGAGATGTCCCGAAGTGACCCGGCTTTACGCCCTCAGCAAACCCTCCGTCAGGAATGTACCTCTGTGGGTTCTCGAGTTCTCAGATAATCCCGGACAACATGAACTCCGTAAGTATGAGAGAGAGAGAGAGAGAGAGAGAGAGAGAGAGAGAGAGAGAGAGAGAGAGAGAGAGAGAGAGAGACTCTTAAGGAATGTTATTCCAACCGTTTTAAATTCCCGCTCAATAAATAATAAACAAAAATGTACATACATACATGGATAGATAGATAGACAGAAGGACAGATAGATAAATAGATTAAGACAGATAGAGTAAGACATAGATTCACAGATAAGAGATAATATATCTGAGAATACATTTTTCCTATTTTATTTTCGCACTTTTTGTTTTATCCCTGTTGCTGGTCTAAACACTTAATATTTTATTTGTTTTATTCTCTTAAGCACATTTAATGTATTATTATTATAAGACAAATAGCTCTTCTCTTCTTCTTCTTCCAAAAGTCGAGCCGGAATTCAAGTACGTGGCCAACATGCACGGGAATGAAGTGACTGGACGAGAGCTTCTGTTAGGATTAGCTGACTACCTCTGCACCCAATGGCTGGCCAAGGATCAAGACATAAGGGACCTCATCAGCTCCACCAGAATCCATCTTCTACCTTCCCTGAATCCAGATGGATGGCAACTAGCAACTGAAACGGTAACTGCTAGCAATTTTGTGTCACTAAAGGACAGACAGGTTGGAGCTGGGGTACTGAAACCGTCATAGTTTGGATTTTTATGTATCACTATTAATGCAAAATCACATGGGGTGGACAGACACGTTAGAGCTGGGGTACTGACACCATCATTGTTTGCATTTCATGTATCACTATTAATCCTAATTCACGTGGAGGTGGGCGCAGACACGTTAGAGCTGGGGTACTGAAACCGTCATTCTTTGCATTTTTACGCATCACTAATATTCCTAATTCATATGGAGGTGTGCACAGACACGTTAAAGCTGGGGAACTGAAACGGCCATTGTTTGCAAGTTTATGTATCACGATTAATCCTAATTTACATGGGGGTTGACACAGACCCACTGGAGCTGGGGTAATCTGAATAATAAACATACCTATCAATACACAAGAGTCATAATTTCCCTAATAAGGGGGTGGCCGAGTTAGAGCAAAACCTTGACTCTTTGCGAGAGGAAAATACAAAGGAGGGGTTTCTACTACTACTACTACTACTGTTCCGGTTTTACGTCAAGGACTCCCTTGTCTACCAAGGGCTAGGACAGTTGCCTTCTTGCGAAGGACTAGTTTTGGCAGATGTAATCCTTACCCTGAGTGCATGCCCTTGCTAACCTCAGACCGTGACGGGGCAATAACCCTCGACCTGACGCCTCAGAGTCGCGGACGCTACCGCTTGAGCCACGGTGACTACCTAGTACTACTATTCATGTTGTTGTTATTGACAGGGTGGGAAGGACTACCTAAAAGGTCGAGCGAACAACAACAGCGTTGACCTCAATCGTGACTTCCCGGACCTGGATCGAATCATGTACAGCAATGAGGCTCGACACGTGCAACATAACAATCACCTCATGGAGAAGATCAGGGCCCTAGACCATCAAGTAAGTTGAATATTCTCTCTCTCTCTCTCTCTCTCAGGTTTTCTCACTTACTAGGGGTAGCTGATGTATGAATACAACAGAACAACATAATACAAATTCATTTTAGTTTATATATATATAGATACTTTCTGTATGCATCTTGGATGTATGAGTATATACATACATGCATATATTATCTTCTATAAAATTCTATATCTAATTCTTTCAGCCCCAGCCAGAGACTTGGGCAGCCATGAAGTGGATCATGAGCATTCCTTTCGTGCTCTCAGCCAACTACCACGGAGGGGACTTGGTAGCCAACTATCCTTACGATGCGTCACGCTCAGGGGCTGCTCAGGAGTATGCACGTAGCCCGGATGATAATACGTTCAGGTAGGAGTAGTATAGCAGCAGTAGTAGTAGTAGTAGTAGTAGTAGTAGTAGTAGTAGTAGGAGGAGGAGGAGGAGGAGGAGAAGGAGAAGAAGAAGATGAGCAGGAGGAGGAGGAGTTAAATGTAGTTTCATAATATACTTTCTTTGGGTACTTACCCTTCTGTTGTTTGCTGTATTCAGTATTCTACAGCTGCTACAGCACAGCACCTGTAAGACGTGACTGCAGTTTTGATGATGCCTGAAAGAGAAAAAGTAGATTCTTGCCTTTAGATACATGTAGTCCAATAACTTGAAAAATATCTCAAATACTATTAATAAAAAAAATCTTGAAATACCCACAGATATCTAAGATACAATATATAGCTAAAATAACTTGAAAAAAAAAATATCTAAGATACAGTTAATAACTGGGGGTGTGAAAATAAATATGCAGGGGCATCATCTAGCTCATTCCCGGTTACCAGGTGTGCCACAGGGTTCTGTTCCTTCACTTCCTGTTCCTTAACTTCATCAAGGATCTTTTCCAGTCCCCATACTCCTCTCTTCGCGCCTTTGCACACGATTCTTTAAGTTAATTTATTTTAAATTATTCTCATTACAGGCATTTAGCTCAGGTGTATGCCGGCCTTCACCCTCGCATGTCGGATAGGAACAGGCCCCCATGCACCCCTGGAGATTACTCCTTTGGGCCTGATGGTGGGGTGACCAATGGGGCTGCTTGGTACAGTGTTCGTGGAGGTTAGTCTCTCTTCTGTCTCATCTGAAAAGTTTTGCATTTCATTAGAATAATATAAACAATTAAGTACTATTTCTCAATAATAATCAAAAAAATTCTTCCATACAGGTATGCAGGACTTCAATTACCTGTCTTCCAATGACCTGGAGGTGACCCTCGAAGTTGGATGCGACAAATACCCACCCGCAAGCGCCCTACCCAAGGAATGGCAAGATAATAAGGATTCCATGCTTGAATATATGTGGCAGGTAAGAACGATACCCATTTACACCGTGGATGACCCAACCAGAGAAGCTAAGAAGCTAAGAGTAGTGATAGAGGTATAATAGCTTCTAGTGAATGTGTGTACTTTGACTCGGCCATCCTCTTACAAGGGGAACTGTGACCTTTGTATATGTATGTTTTTTATGTGCTATTCGAATGGAGCAATATAAGATCAATACTT
>JAXCGZ010006069.1:50000-52500 GCA_037179515.1 Halocaridina rubra
AGGGTCAACCACAGGGTAAGTGGGCTTGGTTCTTTTGTCGTGAATATGGAATATGTTGGCTGGATCAGTTTTCGATTTTATTTAGTACACACCAAGAAAAGAAAAAGAGAAAATTGAATCAATACACAAATAAATAAAGATAAAAAATGAACCGATATACTTATTAAAACAAGAAAACAAAGTGTAATAAAAATGGATGTATAAAAAAATGAAAATTATATATTGAATTCATTAAAAGGGAAGAATAAGATACACAATATATATATATATATATATATATATATATATATATATATATATATATATATATATATATATATATATATATATATATATATATATTTCTTTCCTCCCACAGGTAGGCTTTTTAGCCTGTCAGTGCGGAGCATCTTCTTCTCCATTCTGCTCTGTCCCGAAAGATATCCTCCTCCTCCAATATATTCAGTCTCCCCATTCTATATTTTGTTAAGATTTCCTGTATACCATCCCTCCATCTTTTTCGTAGGCGGCCTGTGGGCCTTCTTCCGTCTGGTGTCTATATGAATGCTAGTTTTGGAATTCTTGCCTCCTCCATGCTCTGTACATGTTCCAGCCACCTCAACTTAGCTTGCTCGATTTTTGTCTCCAATGATACCACACTCCCAGTCTTCTTCTAAGTTCTTCATTTCCTTATTCTATCCATTCGTGTTTTACCGAGTATAAGTCTGATAGGTTTCATTTCTGCAGCTACTAATCTACTCATGTCTGTTGTAGTCAATGTCCATCCAAGTTTCAACTCCATAGGTTAATGTTGGTATAAGGACAGTCGTGTAGACTAGTTTCTTAATTTCTGCTGGGATATGTTTTTCTTTGAACAATGGGTAGAGCATGTGGAATTGTCTGCAGTATTTACTGATTCTTTCAGTGATCTCATCGTGCATACCTCCAGTTGATTTAATCTTTACTCCAAGATACTTAAATTCTTTTGCTTGTGGGAGTGTAGTTCCATTGAGACTTATATTTAGGATCTCTTCTCCTCTACCAAATACCATGACTTCAGTCTTCATTTTATTCATCTTCATTCCCGCTTCTTCAAGAGCCCTATCCCATCTCTCCGCCGCCTCCTGCAATCCATCCCTACTTGTTTCCCAATGGCAAATATCATCTGCGTAGGCTAATGTCCTCATTGGTGTTTCTTGCTGGTTGTTTACTTGTTTCATGATTTTGTCCATATAGGTTATGAACAACAAAGGTGACAAAACACTTCCCTGCTTCACCCCAGATGTTATTTCAAACCATTTTTCATTTTTATACTCTGTGCTTACTTTGCTTATGCATGGACTATACGTGCTCTTGACTGCTTTCAGTAGTTGACCATTTATTCCATAATCGTGTAGGCATTTCCACAATCTTTCTTCTAGGTACAGAGTCAAAAGCCTTGTGCAGATCAATGAAAATCATGTACAATTTATTATCGAATTCCCAGGCTTTTTCCATCAGTTGTCGAATGGAAAATATCATATCTGTTGTACCTCTGCTGTTTCGAAAGCCATGCTGCCATTCTCCCAGTTGTGGTTCAATGATAATCCTAGCTCTTCTTTCTAATATTCTTTCATACAATTTAGCTGCATGATTTATCAAGGAAATGCCTCTATAGTTTTCACATTTTGTTGGGTCTCCTTTCTTGAAAAATGGGCAAATGGTTTGCTTACCCCAATCTTCAGGGCCAATACCTTCTAATAAGGATTGGTTGATGATGTCTAGTAAATATGTTCTTACATTTTCACTTGCCTCGTTGAAGAGTTCAATCGGTAGTTCATCTATACCGGGTGCTTTCCCATTACTCATTGTTTTCAATGCATCCTTCATCTCTGTTATGGTCACCATGTCTTCTGGATCTATCACGACCTCTATCTCATCTTCCGGACCAGCTTGAGGGACATTTAACAAATTGGTGAAATATTCTGTCCATTTGCTGTTGATTTCCTCTGGTTCATTTATAACTTCGCCATTGTCGTCAACTATAGTCTTATCTCTATTTACAGGTTTTCTGAAACTATTACTCAGTTTATATATAAGTTTTTTTTTATTTCTGGTGAAATCTACTTTCAATTCCTCCGACAAATCTTTCCATGCTCCATCTTTAAGTATTCTCTTAAGGCTATCAACATTTCTTCTTTCTATCACATATTCTAGTCTAGTGTCAGGTGTTTTATGTCTCAGCCACTTCCTCAGACTTTTTGTCTTTTTCTTAACTGCTATTTTCATTTCTTCAGTCCACCAAGGGGTCTGCCTTTTTCTGGTGCCACCCACCATCCTTACTTCCAGAGTTTCCTCTGACACTTTCTCATTTTCAGCGCTAAGCATTTCCACTTTTCAGAAATGTCCTCCTCATTCCCTTCCAATTCAATCTCTTCACACTTTTGTATAAATTGTTCCTTATGAGAAGCATCTTTCAGGTTTTCAATTTTTATCTTCTTTGTCCGGTTTGTTATTGGGGGTCTTTTGCATTCTTGTGTTA